>JAHKKF010515900.1:0-64259 GCA_019740295.1 Labeo calbasu
GTTGATGTTTTAGCGTTTTAATGTGCTTTTGTCATTTTTAGTAGTTTTTTTAATGTTTCAAATTAGTTTTAATTAATTTTTATTTCAGTTTTATTTTTTGTAATTTCAGTACTTCACCTTAAACATTTTATTTTAGTTAGTCGCCGAGGCAACATTTCTCGTTTTCATTTAAAATGTCTCATTTTCAGTTAAAATAGAACAACTCTGTCCTAAATATGATTTAAATTCCATTCTTTCTCTCACAGAAATTAAGGATGTCATAGAGCTGGATGCAGGCCGTTTCATTCAGTATCATTTCAGTCCTGCTTTTCTAAATCTCAGGGAGATTGGAGCCACGTATGTTTTTTTAATTTTATTTTTATATTTTTATATGATTGATTGGAGCCTTTAGAATAGATTGAAATATTTAATCCAGATCATTAACTGTAATATTAATTAATGTATTTGTATAATGTGTAATCTCTTTTCTGAACAGGCTTGAGTTTACAGTGGGCGGTAAGGCAGTCAACAAGTTTCGGCTGATTGAGAGGCATTACTTCAGGGATTTGCTGCTGAAGACGTTTGACTTTGAGATCGGTTTCTGTATCCCACACAGCAGAAATACCTGTGAACACATTTACTGCTTACCAGATCTGGATTCACACACAAGTGAGTAGCTAACACACACAAATTTACAATGTGTTTCACACATTTTACAACTGCATTAAAATGTGTGAAACACATGTGTGTACAGTGTTGACTATGTTGTGTTATTTTTCAGTTGAGGAGATGATCAGCCACCCTTTTGAGACGCGGTCAGACAGCTTCTACTTTGCCAATAACACACTAATCATGCATCATAAGGCAGAGTACTCCTTCAGCCAGGGGCTGGAGCTCAATGAGAACCAAACCTAAACACTGATCAGAAGGCATGGTAACATCAATCACAGCTGGTAATATAATATACAGAGTAGTGCTGTATATTTGGTTTCATAAACCATAAACTATAATTAGGAAAAGGCATTTCTTTGTTACTTTACCAGTGTTTGTGCTGGGGAGATGTTGCGTAGCTTGCACAGTAATAAAAAACCCTTATCAGAAAACATGCTGGTGATTCAGTGTTTTGTCAGCTCGGTAAGAATATATAGGGTAAAGGGAAGCCCTGATGATGATTAAGAGAACAAACATCTTGAGGATCCATAACATGCATGGTTTATTTTTTTATTGCAATTAATGTTTCCCTTTATTCATTCACCCGCACTAAAGCTCATAACATCCTGTCTATTTTTATCAGGACACAATGCACAGTACCCTTTCCTCTTACCAGGGGGTCTTACACCCCCAACATAATAATAGAAAATAATACTGTTTTTATATGTGACCCTGGACCACAAAACTATATTTGTAGCAGTAGCCAAAAATACATTGTATAAGTCAAAATGATTGATTTTTCTTTAATGCCAAAAATCATTAGGACATTACGTAAAGATCATGTTCCATGAAGATATTTTGTACATTTCCTACCGTAAATATATCAAAAGTTAATTTTGGATTAGTAATATGCATTGCTAAGAACTTCAATTGGACAACTTTAAAGGTAATTTTCTCAAGATTTTTTTGCATCCTCAGATTTTCAGATATTGTACTATCCTAACGAACCATACATCATTGGAAAGCTTATTTATTATATAAATCTAATTTTAAGTCTTAATCTTAAGTCTTATTTTGATGTAACAAAGTTGTATACATAAGTGTGTGAGTTTATTTTTTTTAAATTTGTCTTCTTCACTCACTAACACAAGAGGCGGGATTTATCCTATGAACCATTTTTAATATTTTTTCATTATATACTATTATTTTAACATCTTTTGTGACATTATAAATGTCTTTAATGTCATTTTTGAATAAAAGGATTAATTTCTTTTTTTAAAAAATTAACTGTAATATGTAGTTTTTCACTTCATGGTCTGTTTTCAGTGCCATGTGGTTATTCATACACAGCACTCCTGTGTTCAGGGGTCACACGTGCATTCATGAGGTCACACATTTAGACGGATGCTCCCACTGAGGGGAAGAGAGGGGGAGAGAGAGGTGCAGGACAGTATTGATCAAAACAACACCCAGCCTCTTGGGAAGTAACGTGAAACGGCGGTCAAAGCGTGACTGTGTGGATGAAGAATACATGCACTATTCTCTGTGACTTTAGAGTCATTTTTTTATTCTACATGCCTAATGTTAACACAGTTCAGCTGTTTTAATCGTGCTCTAAGATATTTTCGTGATTCACCGTCAATAGTTTTGCGTGTTTACACTTAATGTGGTAGTTTAGAGTGTGTGAATGACCCGTGGACATCACATTGGATGACCATGAACGCAGTTCTCACAATGATCGGCGCCGCGCTTGTCATGGTTGTGAGCGCGCGTCCTGCGCCGATGCCGGATCAATACGCCCGAGGAGTGGTAAGATTATTCACTCTATGTGGAAATTATTAGGCAATAAAGTAGTTTAATGTAATACGTTATTTTCAAATGTATTTTAATGCATATCGTATGCAGTGGTGATCAGATGAGTGTCAGAAATGTTTTAAAGGGGCAATATTTGTCGCCTGGGAATGATTTTCAGGGAAACATTTACTTCATGCGGATCATGTTCATAAAATTTCAACTTTAAAATGGTTTCAAACAAAACAATAAAAAAACAAATGAAGTAAATAATCTGATCAGTTTTGGATGTTATAATCAAATCAATATTAAATAAGAGTTAAATAAAATTACGTAATGCATCTATCATAACACAAATCTAAAATGTAAATTGTGTACAGTAAATTTCAAGCTTGTGTTTCCCTACATTCAGAACTTTTGGTAGCGCTTTATTTTACTGTCCTGTTCCTCATGTATATACTATATATTTATTATAGTGTTTACAATAACTCCGAAATAACCAGGTACTAACCCTGAACCTACCCTTAAACCTAACCCTACCCCATGTAGTTACCTTATATTACCAGAGCTTTCTTAGGTTGGTACACTCTAAGTACATTTACTGTAAAATCAAGTGCAACCTAACTTTTTTTAAATTTATTTTAACCTATAAGCCTATGTGAGTATTTGTTTGTGTGTGTTCATAGGACTGGTTGATACGGTATGGGTATTTACCATCTCCAGACTCTCTTATTGGTCGACTTCAGACCAGGGAGGGCATTGAAGAAGCTGTCCGTAAAATGCAGCGTTTTGCTGGCATTGAAGAAACTGGCAAACTAGGTGACTTTTTTTGTATTGTAACATTTTATATGTTCAATCAGTTGGCTGAATGCCCTTAGAAAGCACTATGTGCCATGCTTTTTCTGTCACTAGTTCTGATGATTATACTTATGCCAAACTTTAGATCATGCCACTTTAGAACTGATGGCCAGACCTCGCTGCTCCCTCCCAGACACCATCAGCTCTGAGGATCTGTTGAAAGGAAAGAGAAAGGGCAAAGGGAAGATGAAGAGGAGATACACTCTGCCGAGATTGAGCTGGGACAAGACTGACATCACCTGGAGGTGTGATCTTTATGTTGCAGCAATATATTATATACATTAAAAAAAGAACTATAAAAAACTGTTTATTGGTCAAAAGTGTCTTAACGTGTAGAGTGAAACTGTAATTGATTCATGGTTTTTGCAAGTACCATAAATTTAATAAGTTATATAGGCTTATTTCTTTTCTACAGTGAGGCCTTCATTTAGGTAACCTTATTCAGAATATTCAAGTCTAATAATCCCACATCTTTCCATTCTTCTCCTCAGCGTGCAAGAGTTTCCCTCTCCCTCAACATCTCCCACTTTACATCCAGGGCTTGTGAAGCTCATTTTGACCTCTGCCCTCCGAGTATGGAGTGATGTCACACCTCTGCGTTTCCACCCTTCTCCAAGCACCCCATCACCACAGACAGACATCAAAGTCACCTTTGTCGGCGGCTACCATGAGGATGGATATCCTTTTGATGGCAAGGGGGGGACTCTAGCACATGCATTCTTCCCAGGAAAGGGCGATCTTGCTGGTGACACACACTTCGATGATGGAGAGAGCTGGAGCTATGGAGGTGAATTAGATGCTGTATACCTTTTTGTGGATCTGACATCATTATCTAGCATAAAAGAACAGGAGATTGGTCAGATGTGCTCAAATGTTTAATGTGTTGACAATTCCACAGATTGGAGCAGCTCCACAGATTTATTCACAGTTGCAGTTCATGAGTTTGGTCATGCTTTAGGCCTGTTTCACTCATCCTCCAATGACTCCATCATGAAGCCCTATTACCACGGTCCTGTGGGAGACATGCACAGCTACTTCTTACCTCGTGATGACAGACTAAAAATACAAGCACTTTATGGTACTCCCTAATATATATAAGAATAAAAGAACTTATAGATAGATAGATAGATGGATAGATGGATTGATGCCTAACTTCTCATAACTGTATACTATACAGGAAAAAGACAAGATTTTAAACCTTCTCCATCTGCTGTTGCACCCGCAACTCGTCTGCCCCACTTCTCGACCCCAGATCCTTTACATCGTCCCTATCAGTGAGTAACACTGTGATCAAAACAGGTTTCACAATGACTGTTATATTTTTCCTAATGCCGTTCGCTTTTTTTAGCCCACCAGCCTCTGCTGATCGCTGTCAGGGAGGATATGATGCAGTCGCTAATATCAGAGGAGAGGTTTTCTTCTTTAGAGGTAAGATGTTTGATTTACGCTGCCATTTTACAAAGTTTGGGGTCAGTAAGATTTTTGAGTGTCTTTGAAAGAAGTCTCTTATGATCATTAAAGAGATAAATCTCCCAAAAATAAATATTATCCCATGATTTACTCACCCTCAAGCCAAAATAGGTATATATAATAAGTATATTTAACTTTCAGTTATGTTAAAAAATGTCCTGGAAGTTCCAAGCTTTATAATGGTAGTGAATGGGTGTTGATATTTTGAAGTTCAATAAAGCATCCTTCCATCATAAAAAAAGTGCTCCACACGGCTCTGGGGCGTTAATAAAGGCCTTCTGAAGGGAATCAATGCATTTGTGTAAGAAAAATATCCCTATTTAAAACTTGAAACGTAATTGAAAACTGTGAAACATAATTTCTAGCTTCCGCTAACTGTCGTACACGTGTTCATGAGAGAGTGGCGTTCCAGCGGATGACGTAGGACGTAGATGTAGCGTAAGCTCCAGTGAGAATATGCTGGTGTCGCAAAAACCAAGTTTTGTTTACAGTAAAGGAAAACCAGTCTCCTCTTGGCTTATAATGAAATCCTTCGACATGTTTCTTTAGAAATCCTTTTGCTCTCTTATCTGCACTTTCACGTTTGTTACTTCCGCATTCCTCACCGCATTTGTCTACGTCTATGAAGCTAGAGGTTACTGTTTATACTTTAAATATGGATTTTTTTTTTTTACACAAATGTATCAAATCGCTTCTGAAACCCTTTATTAACCCCCGGAGCTGTATAGAGCACTTTTCATAATAGATAGATGCACTTTATTGGACTTCAAAATTTCTACAGCCATTCACTGCTATTATAAAGCTTGGAAGAGCCTGGACCTTTTTTTTTATATATAACTCCGATTATATTCATCTGAAAGGAAAAAGTCATATACACCTAGGATGGCTTGAGGGTGAATAAATCATGGGGTCATTTTCGGGAGAACTATCTCTATAAGGGTGCATTTATTTGTTAGAGTGACTACAGTAATAAACGTAACATAAAATAATTGTTTTCTATTTTAATATATTTTAAAAATGTATTCCTTTGATGGCAAAGATGGAAATTAGCAGCCATTACTCCAGTCTTCAGTATCTGTCAAATTTCTTATTCTCATTTCTATTGTTCCATTATTCCATTATTATTGTCAATGATGAAAACGGTTGCTGCTTTATATTTTTGTGGACACTGTGATACATTTTTTCAGGATTTGTTCTCTTTGTGGTGTCCTCACACTAAAATTTTCTGAAAATTATTTGTAGAAAGTTATTATAAAAGTGAAAGAAAATTTCTCATTCTCTTCCTCAACCATTTGCTTTTTATCAGGTCCACACTTTTGGAGGGTACATCATCATTCAGGCTCATTAATATCCTTGACTGCAGCTCTGATCCACAGCTTCTGGATTGGTTTGCCTCCAGAAACAGCCAAAGTTGATGCAGTATATGAGAGAAGAGATGGACATATTGTCTTCTTTATTGGTAAGAAAGAAAGAGATCTGAAATGTAAAATATGTAAGTTTTTTTTTTAAATAAAAAATATATTTCTTTAAAATAATATATAAAGAGCTATTGACTGAAATGGTAAAAAGATGGTAAAAACGCAGTATGTTCATAGAAATTTCATAGTGACTGAAAAAGAGATTTTTATTGGCTGTGGTACACAGGAATGTTTTCATTCTTCATGTAGACTATTTTTCATTCTGTCTTTCTCAGGTAATCAGTACTGGGTATTTAAAGACACAGTGTCCCTCCCCGGGTACCCACGACCACTTTCAGAATGGGGTTTACGCACTTCTGCTGGAGGACTTTCAGAGAGGGTGGAGGCAGTATTTGTGTGGCCACACAATGGGAAGACGTACCTGTTTAGTGATGGAGAGTACTGGAGGTTTGATGAAGCAGGAACAGAGAGGAAGCTAGAGGAAGGGTACCCTAAACCAGCATCCAACTGGGGGATGCCCTCGCGCCCTGATGATATCATTGGATTTCTGGATGGTAAGATGTTTCTTTTATCATAAAAGTATTTCATTTTCTCTCAAACTGACTTCAAACCATTTTATTTGTATTTACCTCAGGAGACAGTTACTTCTTTAAAGACTCAAACTACTGGATTTTAAAAAGAGGAGGCCTGGATCAGGAATCTGCTTTCCCAAAATCCATTGCTGCTGACTGGATGAAATGTGATGGTCACATTTCAACTCACGCACCTGAGATTCCCAGGGGAGAGAAAGATTGTACTTGTGTGCAGAGTAGAGCAGCTATAATATGTGCTTTATCATCCATTATATATTCTGTTATCATAGTTTGGATTTTGGTTCTTATATTTTACTGATACATTTCTATTTGTGTAGCATTGTTGTTTTTTAATGTTGTGATTTTACCTGTGAAGTCAGTGAACTTGATTTTTGCTTAGCAACACATTTCCGCCATCGTCTGGATAGGAAAGTGTCCACTGGTTGCACACTTTAGAATCTCAGCAGATGGAGTGTGTAATCTCAGGGCTGTTTGCCTGTTTCTTGAATACTGTGTATTCGGGTGTCTTATTAATGTGACATACTCCTTTCTAAAAACTAGCATACATTGTTGGACTCACTACATAAATTGGGCACTGTTTATAAATACACAGATGGTCTCAAAGATAACACATAGTTAATGAAAAATCACAAAACAATACTTTAATCAATATTTGAACTGCATCTGTAATATATTAGAAGTTATCACATAATGTAAAATAAAACACAGTATGTGAGGCTTATTCTCTGTTTATTTATTTTGACAAGATTATATTCTAAGTGAATTCAACCAAATGCATGCTGTGTGACTTTTTCCACAATTGTACAGTACATACAAATTTTGTAGATCATAAAAAACACTGCCATTTTTTATTTTAACCATCTTATTATAATTATATGTTTTGATTTTCTGAAATTAATCAAAAGTGCCAGTAAGGACATTTATAATTTGTATATTTGTATAAAATATATTTGTTTTGTTTTTTTTTTTGGTTTTTTTTTATTATTTCATATAAATGCTGTCTTATTCTTCAAAGAATGTTGGAAAAATGTATCAGAGCTTCCACAAAAATATTAAGATTGATGATACTAAGATATATCTATTGAGCTCAGATTTATAATGATTTATAAAGAACAGGAAAGAAAGACAAAAAGAGTAACACTGAAGACTGAAGAGTAATGGCTGCTCAAAATTTAGCTTTACAGGAATAAATATATGCTATTTTACTAAAAAAAAGAAAAAGTTATTTTAAATTGCAGTAATATTTTACAAAATTGCTGTTTTTACTGTAGTTTTGATCACATAAATTCAGCCTGCATCATAAATGACTCTTTTAGTTTTTTTTTTTTTTTTTTTTTTACCCCCCAAAACGCGTTTGCGTGGACGGATGAAGCGAGTGAATTGAATTGTGGGAAATGTAGTCCACAGTCATTCCCCGAACATTATCGCGAGGTCGTCACGATGACGTCCAAATGAGCGTTACCTGTTCATTCTAGCCAACGTTGCGTACATCGTTTTTATTTTACAAGGATTATTTGATATAGAATCGTCGGTTCACGCTTGTTGTGCCACAGTTGTTCGGTCTTTGGCCTGTAACGGTTCTACTTTTGTTCTCTCCCTGAGCGGGATCACAGAGGTACGTAGCGCACACGTTACTGAAGCTCAATGAGCAGTTAGCATGCTGGACTGTGAAGTGATTCTGTTAGCATACAGGGCAAAGTTAGCGTGCTAAAACAACTCAGATACTTTTATATCAGTAAACAATAATTATTACATATATTACATTATTACATAAACACTAACGTTAAAAATGAAAGCGAATCAACGGTTTGTGGTGTGGAGGAAGCATTAGCAGCACAGAAGGCCTCGGCCTGTTGCTGGTTTAAGACTGTATTCTTCATCTTATGCGCGCGATACAGTATCTGTGTATTTAAATACAGTGAACAGATTATCTACCTAGACACTATGTTAGTAGTAATATGGGATGTTTGGAGCGTTTACTATGACTTTAATACTGTTTAGGTAGGCTGCTTAATAGATTTTCAGATCTCCAATAACTTGGTGAGGTTCATTTTTATAACTTGAGCACGTTTCAACATATGTTTCATCAGTTGTGTACATCACACCCTCAGTAAATTACCTCTGTAATTATTAAACAGCCTAGTCTTGCTTTAAAATACAGAACCATACAGACTCAATATTCGTGTGGTTTTAGAGCCCCAGTTTTGTTAGACAAAGTGCTGAATCCTTCAGATTCTGGACAAATGTTGTTAGTGATTCAGCACATTAAGATACATAATATACATGTCTTTAGAAAGCCATTAGTAATAAAAGTAATTTCGTATAGGCAAAAAATTTGCATCAGGGTGTAATTTTGGAGAAATGTTGCAAAAATGGAATTCTGGGCATTTTGGGGTTGCATAAATTCACTGCTGGCATTTTTGCAAGGTTAAAAAAAATATCAAGTCAGCACATTAAGGTGTTACTGTGTCATTTTTGTTAAATCTGTTTTTGTTGCTTTGTGATGAGTTTGTAAATAAAAACTGACACTTCTGTTGTTTTTTTTTTTTTAATTTCACATAGCTTTCTTCATTCTATTTACGTTCTATTTACTATATAAGTTTTAGTTTACTCATAAATATATATATATATATATGTAGCAATGTATTTGCACACATACACACAATACCAGTAAAAAGTATCTTTTGAAAACATTAAAAATGTTACTGTAAGATTTTTAATGTTTTTTAAAGAATTTTCTTCTGCTCACTAAGCCTGCATTTCTTTTATTTAATTAAAAATACAGCAAAAAGCAGTAATATTGTGAAATATTTTTACTATTTAAAATAACGTTTTCTATTTGAATATATTTTAAACTGTAATTTATTCCTGTGTTCAAAGATAATTTTCAGCATCATTACTTCATATTACCATATCAAAAGTGATGATAAAGACATTTATAATGTTACGAACAATTTTTATATCGGATAAATACCTGAAAAAATTCTACTCACTACTGTTTTCAACAAAAATAATAATTATTAATAATAATAAATGTTTTTTTTGAGCGGCAAATCAGAATGATTTCTGAAGGATCATGTGACTGAAGTAAGAATGCTAAAAATTCAGCTTTGAAATTGCAGGAATAAATTACTTTTAAAATACATTCAAACAGAAAACAATTATTTTAAATAGAAACAAATATTTCAAAATGTTATTGTTTTTGCTGTGCTTTGAGCAATAGTTCACTGACAAGCTGTGCAAAACCACACAGACGATATCATCAAGCTTGCTCAGCTTGCCAGTGAACTAAGGCTCTGTGTAGTAAACGCTCTATCTGAAAGCACACACATGATTTGAGATTTACTACTGATTACAAAACCAGCTTTACCAACTTTATCACATGCGATTTATCGTGCAGCCCTAAAATAAACGCAGGCTTGGTGAGCAGAAGAGACTTAAAAATCTTACTGTTCAAAAACTTTTGACTAGTAGTGTTTATATATATATATATACAAAAAGCATTTATTTTTTTTCTCTAATGGTTTCCACAAATGCAGAAGGTGCCATAATGTCTCCAAGCAGCACTCATTTATTCACATTATTCATGTAGCAAATGCTTTTATCCATGGCCACTTAAAAAGTAGGAATGTGATATGCAGTTGTTCAGTTTAGTGCTTACTCATGAGTTCTCATGTTATGTCTGGATTCTCAGAGCAGAGATGTATAACGGTATTGGGTTGACCACGCCACGAGGCAGTGGCACAAACGGCTACGTTCAGCGGAACTTGTCCAGCGTACGCGTCAAGAGGAACAGGGATGAGCGTGGAGGAGAGCGGGATGAGAAAGACAGAGAGAGACTTGAGAGCCAGCTGAACAGACAACCTAACGCTGATATCCTAGAGCACCAGAGGAAGAGACAGCTGGAGGTGAAATGTGCCGAGCTGCAGGACATGATGGAGGAGCAGGGGTAAGATGAGATAAACTATGGTAAAATCCCTTCAAATTTCTTTTCAGTGGCTTCTGAGCTTTTTGTATCATATTTAAATTAAGCAATGTGTCAGTCATTCAAATGAATATTGTTGTCATCCTGTGTGACAGGTACTCTGCAGAGGAAATCGAAGAGAAGGTAAACACCTTCCGATTGATGCTGCAAGAAAGACAAGAACCTGCCCCTGCTCCAACAGAAAGACCAGCGTGAGTATTACTTCAGAGCATTCAAATAGAAATTAAGGCTTTTTTCATGGCCTTTTTTAAAATGGCCCCCATATGTGTTTTGCTCTTTCTCACAGTGTGACTGAGACCCATGCACTAGCAGCTGCTAACCAGCAAAAAAATGACCGTCTGAGAGAAGCGTTCGGCATCAGCTCTGACTATGTTGATGGCTCATCTTTTCATCCTGACCGGAAAGAGCGAGAGAAGGAGAAAAGGGAGCAGGAGAGGCTGGAAAGAGAGAAGCAGCAGCAGCAAAAGTACCAGTGAGTAGATGCAGGGGAGATTAAAGGGGTCTTATCAGCACTTTTTCTTTTATCTTTTGAGATAAAAGAGCTTAATGTACTATGAAAACGTACTGTAACTTTCAGAAGTCCAAACTTACATGTGTTGTATTTTATCTCGGTACTTACGTCTTTCATCATTTTGTTCCAGGATTATTGAGTCTGGTAACTCAGATTCATCTCCTGAGCGAAAGAAGAGTCGGAAGAAGAAGAAAAAGAAAAACAAAAGCAGAGAAAGGTAAACTGGAGAATGGAGAAGTAATTTAGAGTTAATAAGATATTAACATATTGCTAATATATAATCATAAGAGAATGATATATTAATGAGTCAGTTTTCTCTTTTGTAACAGCTCTGAGAGCCCCTCACCATCTCCCCGTCGAGAGAAGAAAAAGGACAAAAAGAAGAAAAAGAAAAGGTTTCATTTAATGCCATTAAATAACAATATTCTGTAAATTCATTTATTTCTTACTTGAGTCATTCTGAAATGTGAACCATTTTAAGTTTAAAAAAAAAATTGAACGTAAATGGAAATGATATTTTGCATTTGTAAATGGTTCCCAGATTTTTGCATTTTCATAAACCAGTAATCCAGGAAAAGATTTAATTTCAGATTATTTGCATGTGGTAATATTATCACTCTTAAATTGAGATACATTAAGGCAAGTTGTCCAAGAGGCTAACACACTTTACTCTACAGCTGCCATTTTGAGAAAAAATACTTTATTTATTAAATGTGTTCTTACTGGCTGCTAATTCACCAATATTTTTAATATAGACCTGGATACATTTTCTTTAAAATATCAATATTTCTTTACGTGTCATGTAGAAAATTAGCTTTGTTTGTCCAAAAATTTTATAGCATTAAAAATGTGCAAGAATTTAAAATATATATATATATATATATATATATATATATATATATTTTTTTTTTTTTAAATGGCTGGAAGTACCTAATAAATTTTTGCTTTCAGGGAGGAATCAGTGAAGAGTGACACAGAGAGGTAGGTTTTCTCCTCCGCATCACTGTAAGTTTCCTTTGATAACTGTATGTACTATATATTTAAATGTTATTTGTCTTACAACAGTTCATCAGATGACAAAGAAACAACCAAAAGAAAGAGAAAAAGGAGTGACAATGAGACTCCACCTCCCAGTAAGAGCCGAAAACAGCAGAGTGCATCCTCCAGCCCATCTCGCAGGTATCATTACATTACATGTGCACACTACATGATTTTTTCTGTCATATTATAGCATTCCCTCGGATTTTACTGTTTACAGTTGACATTAGCTTTTTCTAATAGCAGTTGCAAGAGCCTTTTCCACCCTATAAACCAAATTTCTCCTATTAAATGGCTTTATTTAAAATTGTTCTAAAATATGTGAAATATTAAAGGGAACCCTAGGTATTAAGTCTTGTATGCATTAATATAACATTAATGATGTCTCTTACTAAAAAATGTCAAAAATGTTCCTAATTAGTGAAAGTTCATGTAAATACGTATGCATGACTTTTTTTGTTTTCAGCCAGTCCCCTCCAAGAGGAAAACAGCAGAATAAATCAGATTCTCGTCCGGATGAAGGGAGGAAAGGCAGATCCCCTGACAGAAGGCGGCGTGGCCGTAGTGCGGAAAGTCCAAAAAGGATGGAAGTCAGAGAGGTAACGTGTTTTGGAAGTCATAGAGGCATATGCACACTGTAATTATTTAATCAAATTTATTCATTTTGATTGGTCTTTCCTTTTTTAAATGAGCTTTTTAAATTAAACACATTATAGTATGTATTTTATTCTATATAAAGTCCACGTTAAATTAGAGTCGAACACATTAAGATGGTGTCTTTGGCCTTTGTTGCATTTGCTTTTTGAGCACCTTCCCACACCAGTATGTCAAAATTGTCAAAATTCTAAGAAATGCACCTTGAAACCCCTTTATTGAATCCAAGAACTTGTCATATAAACATCTGATGCCTGGCCTAGTTGTACGAACATACCTTGAGCCAGATCATTCAAGCAGTTGCTCAGGCAACCCTCTGACTAGATTCTGTCTTCCCCTATTTTAGAGATCACCAAGACGCTCAAGAACACCTGAGCATGGCAGAAAAGAGAAAGGCCGAGAACGTGAGAGAGAACAAGTGCAAGAAAAACCCCAGAGAGGACGACACGACTCCTCATCACCATCTCCTCCACCCAAGCAGCAGCAGCGGGACAGACGACCACGGAGTGAAGAGAGAGAGAAACCCCTTCAGACAAGAAGACATGACTCTTCTTCACCGTCTCCACCACGCAAACAGCAGCGAGATCGGCGACAACGGAGCGAAGAGAAAGAGAAACCCTCTCAGCGGAAAAGACGCGACTCTGAGACTCGCTCTCCGTCTCCTAAGCAGCAGAGAGACAAGAACCGAGGGGACGACGAGAGAAAGAACAAAGGTCAGAGAAGACATGACTCATCCTCGTCTCCGTCTCCTTCTCCACGTAAAGACAGAACAAGAAGAGGATGCAGTGGAGAGAAAGACAGAGCAATTTCCCCCAGGGACAGGGAAAAGGAGAGACATGGGGACAGAGCAGGGGACAGAGCAAGAGACAGACAGAGGAATAGCGATAGAGATCCAGTCCCTTCTAGTAGAAAAGATGACAGAGGACGGGAGATTGATAAAGGGAAGGAGCGAGACAGAAACAGATCTAGTGACTCGATGTCTCCTGCTAAGCGTTCACCTTACACCAACGGAAGGCAAAAGGAACGAGATCATGAACTGGAGAAGGAACGAGAAGAACAGAGAGAGAAGGACAGAAGACGGGAGGAGGAGATGAAAGAAGAGGCTTTGAGAAAAGCCAGAGAGAGCGACAGAGAAAAGGAGAGAAACCGCACTAGAAGAGAAGAAGTGTCCCGATCAGACCGGAAGTCCTCCTCTAGTGGTCAGCCTGAGGACAGACGAGGTGCCAGAGGAAGTGAAATGGAACAAGAGGTGGCCAAGAAAGACAGGAGAATGGAGGAGGACAAGAGACCGGAGAGGACTCCTCAAGACCAGAAGGAGAAACAGATGCAACAGGAAATGCTTGGGAAGAAAGACAAAGTGAAAGCTGCGAGCAGCAGTAGTAGTAGTAGTAGCAGCAGTAGTAGTAGCAGCAGCAGCGAGAGTGACAGTGACAGCTCCTCGTCGTCATCTTCATCCTCCTCCTCCTCTTCATCATCATCATCCTCGGAAGATGAAAAGAAAAAAAAGAAAAGTCCAAAAGACAGCAGTGCTGCTGGTAAGTCAGTTTCTAATGCTGTCATAGCTCAGGCGATTGCGCGCCGAGAGAAGGAGAACAGAGGAAGGATTGGAGAGAGTGATGAAGGCAGAAAGACATACCCTCCCACACAAAGACAGAGCTCACCTCCTGAGCTCCAGAGAAAAAGGGACGATGCTGATAAGAGACAGCGAGATATGGAAAGAGAGCAGAGACCTGGCCACTCCTCGTCTCCTTCCACTGGAGCCAAAGACAGGGAACGTGGAAAAGAGAGGTACACTCCCACTGAGAGTTCGAGCCCACCTCCTTCGCCCCCTCAAAGAGGGCGGGACAGAGGAGCCCCAAGTGGGGACAGGTACACGCCTTCAGAAGAAACCAAATCTCAGAGCAGAGATAGAGGAGGCGAGCGATATTCCCCGTCAGAGCTGGAGCGAGAGTCTTCACAACCCTCACCTGCCAGAGGAAGAGATCGACAGATTGACCGAAAGAAAGACGCGTCACCTTTGTCCCCGAGGGGAAGAGGAAGGACTGACATGCCACAGGTCAGACAAACGGTTTCTCGGCCTTCACCGAAACGCACTCCACCGCGACAGTACCAGGACCCACAACGCTCACGTTCTCCCAGTCCAAGACGAGGAGTGAGAAGACCATCGCCTTCTCGAAACGTATCCCCTTTCCGACGGGACCGTAGCCGTGAACGCCTCAGAGAGCGAGAGAGGGACCGATTTAGGGCAAGGCCTGTGGACAGAGATCGTTCTAGGGAAAGGAGAATAAGGAGCAGCAGATCTAGGAGTCCCCGAAGACCAAGTCCTCCTTACAGGTTTGTCAGAGTACCACAGTTTTTTGAAAAAGATAAACTCGACATTAGAAGTAGTTGCAGTAGACAGTCTGTGGACATGGGTTTTTGAGTTTCTTGCCAGTGACGTGCTTAAGCTATTTCAAATTTTTTTTTTTTTTGCTTTTTTTTTTTTAATGATCTCTTTATTAATTAAGTGACTTACAAAGAGTGCATTGTTTGATCAAAACCCATTTTAAGGATCACATCATTCTAATATGCTGATTTGTTGCTTAAGAAAGATTTATTATTTTCAGGGTTGAGAAAAGTTGTGCTGCTTAAAGGGATAATTCACCCAAAAATGAAAATTCTGTCAATAGTTACTCACCCTAATGTCATTCCAAACCCATAAGACCTTCGTTCATCTTCAGAACACAAATTAAGATGCTTTTGATGAAATCCGAGAGCCAACTGACACATTCAAAGCCCAGAAAGGTAGTAAGGACATTGTTAAAATGTGACCTTGGACCACAAAACCAGTCTTAAGTCGCTGGGTTATATTTGTAGCAGTAGCCCAAAATATATTGTATGGCTCAAAATTATTGATTTTTATTTTATGACAAAAATCATTAGGAAATTAAGTAAAGATCATGTTCCATGAAGATATTTTGTAAATTTCCTACTTTAAATATATAAAAAGGTAATTTTTGATTAGTAATTTCCATTGTTAAGAACTTCATCTGGATAACGTTAAAGGCGATTTTCTCAATATTTAGATTTTTTTGCACCCTCAGATTCCATATATTCAAATAGCTGTATCTTGGCCAAATATTGTCCAATCCCAACAAACCATACATCAATGGAAGCTTATTTTTTCAGCTTTCAGATGGTTTATTAATCTCAATTTTGAAAAATTGACCCTTATGACTGGTTTTGTGGTCCAGGGTCACAAATAGTCCAAGCGACATCAGTGGTTCAACCGTAATGTAATGAAGCTATGAGAATAGTTTTTGCGAGCAAAGACAACAAAAATAGTTACTTTATTTAACAGTTTCTTCTCTTGGACTCTTTGTGACCCATGCTGTCAAAATGAGTTGGAATGATTACGTTTTCAAAAATTCTTTTTATTTTCACATTCTCCATTAAAATACCTTCAAAATGATATGACTTATTGGAACCAGACAAAAAGCTACAGCCGTTTGAAGGCGATATAGTCAGCAGAGTTTATTTTGAGAATAATCAAGTTAAAGTTTTCGTAAGATTTCAAAGCAAGATCACCAAGCAACGTTGCATATTTTCCTCCAATTCTTTTCTTAATAATAATTCCTATATTATTAATCACAATATAGCTATTTTTATTTGATCTTTGTTATTAAAAATAAGAACAAAGATCCAAATAAACAGTAGTTTAATCAAGAGCAGCGAGTGATTCCATCTTTTCTATTAATATTTGATTAACATTGAGACAGATCTATATTAAGACCTAATACTGTAATGCGTTGGTCTAATATAATGTTACACATAAGATTTTTCTCCGACTGTTAACTAAACGTTCATGTAAGACAAAACCGATTATGTTTGTGTGAATCTCGCCAAGACATATTTAGCAATTATGTAGTTTTATAGGGCGATTGTGTGCTCTCTGAGAGGCACATCTTATGCATGCACTTTGCAAATGTCAGCCAGTGCGATCGTTTTGTTTTCATCAGCATGGGTTTGAAAATTATATTTTGAGAATTTGCTGGAAATGCTGCGTTTTGCAACAATAGACCTACAACTTGTGAGAAGCAGCAGCAGTCATCCAGAAGTGAGCAGAGAAAAAGGTACTTCTCTCAGAAAACGTACAAATAAAGATTATTTTAGTTGTTTAACTACCATTTTGAGCACTGGAATCACTAGAAGAGGGCTTAATAAACTCATTTTTGTGAACCTTGAATTTGATCAAAACTGATATTTTTCACTTCTATTGCCTTCACTTTAAAATTAGACCATGCACCTTCTGACTCATTTTACCAGCACAGGTCACATTTTATCGATGTCCTTACTCCCTTTCTTGGCCTTGAACGTGCCAATAGTGTTGCTGTCTATGTAGTATCAGAAAGCTCTCAGATTTTTTGATCAAAAAAATCTTAATTTGTGTTCTGAAGATGAACGAAGGTCTTACATGTTTGGAGCGACATGAGGGTGAGTAATTAATGACAATTTTAATTTTTGAAAAACTATCCCTTTAAAATTTTTGTAGAAATCATGTTAATTTATTTCTTTGATTAAATTGAAAATTCAAATGAACAGTGGTTACTTAAAAGAAATCATTTGTAACATTAAAAATGTCTTTATTCCCACTTTTGCTGGACAAAAGTATTAATTTCTTTAAAAAGAAACTAGCTAGTGGTTTACTGAAATGAAGTTTATAATAAAATGATGTAATTGCGGTTATTATTACAAAGATTTTCTCTCTCCACATCTAGGCCTCGTCGTTCACCCTCTCCTCTGCGCCGTCGCAGAAGTCGTTCGCTATCGAGAGAAAGAGAAAGGGAGAGAGAGCAGGAGAGGAGGAGAAATCGAGAGCGAGAGAGACAGCGTGAACAGGAGAAGGAGAGAGAACGAGAGCGAGAACAAAGAACGAGGGCGCCACCCAAAGATCCCACTCCTCCACGGCGCTCTTCATCATCATCCTCTTCCTCCAGTTCGTCCTCTTCAGCCTCGCCCTCTCCTCAAAGACAGATGAAGGCTGTGAAGCCTACAGATGCAAATAAAGACCGATCGAGGGAAACTGAAGAACAGACAAAAAATAAGCAACCAGAAAGGAACCCGAAACATCCGTCTCCCTCACCTCCTAAAGACACCCGTCTCCCTCCCAACCAGTCGCACCATCGCTCTCACTCCCGTGAACGTCCTATTCGTTCTAGATCACCAATGACCAACCAGTCACAAAGCAGGGATCCACCTGCTGACCGATTAAGAGGCCAGTCCCCATCCCCTGTCCACGAGCGGCACCACGAACCATCAAAGACCGCCGTCAACGGAAAACCAGAAAAGGAGAGCTCTGGCCAGCAGCAGAAGCAGAAGAGAAGCAGCTCGAGTTCTTCTTCATCTTCCTCATCCTCGTCCTCATCCTCGTCCTCATCTTCATCCTCATCATCGTCCTCATCAGACAGCTCAGACTCTGAGGCAGAGAAAGCAAAAGTGTAAGTGACAGTTCAATTTGAACTCAGTTTTTTATAGATCCACGTATTTAGCCTTCATTTCAGTGTTTGTGTTTTCAGGGGTGTTAAACCAAGTGCAAACAGAGATGCTGGCAAGATGGCGAAAAGCAGAGCTTCTTCGTCGTCGTCATCCTCGTCAGAAAGCGAACAAGAAGAGAAGACGAAAAGGTAGAATATTTTGCCCACACTTCAGTGTTTTTATTTCACAAATAAGTCACGTTAGATGAATTAACATGAATTGCAACATTTGAATCGCATTGTCTCAATCATTTCCTTTGAACTGTGTAGTCCACCACGGCCCAAGAGAGTGCCAGCAGACTCGCTGAGAGACTCCAGGTCACTCAGTTACTCCCCTCCAGCGAGGCAGCGTAGACCTGCACATTCTCCACCCTCTCGACGGTCAGTACTGAACAGATCTGCATATTTTTACTGTAATTTTCAACCCGCTGTTTTCGCTAACATTAATTTCTGTTTTCCATCAGCGGTGCAAACAGGAAGTCGAGAAGCAGATCTCCAGAGAGTCGACGGAGAAAATAAGTGAAACTTTTTTTGTTTTCTGGACTCTCTTATCTGACCCTCACTGGACTGAATCATCTCAGTATCACTTGGATGAGACTAGAAATGTGACTAGTTGTAATGGTGAGATTTTCACCGTTAGTAGAGGACGGTCTCTCAAAACCTGGTTCTTTGTAACTCGTCCCAAAAGGGAGGATTTATTTTTACTTTTATTATGGTGTAATTAATGTTTAAGGAGAGGCCAGCTGAGACACTGAAGCTCTCAACAACTATTGCTCTGTGCCAACAGATGCTGGACGATATTTGTATACACACACAAACAGAATCACACGTGTCCAGTGGTTTTCTGTCTGCTACATTGTTCTGAATGTAGATGAATGTCTGTAATTTGGTGATCAGAATGGACTATGTTCTGTTCCTGCGTATGTGGACGGAGTCTGTTCCTTTTTGTTTATTTGTGGAGAAAAGAATTATGAATAATAAAATGGCAGTAGAATCGTCTTGTCTGAGCATTTAGTTTGTGGCGCTGAAGTAGAAGCTAATGCAAATACACAGCACATTAGAAACTGTATATTCACACAGAGGTTGCTATATTCTTTAAAAGTAAAGTGGAATTTTTCAAATAATTAAGAGTTGCATATAGCTTATAGTCCAGGTGTTGTATTAAACAGGGATTGGAGAAACGTTTAATATTGAAATAGTTACTTCAGCTTTAATTAAAGCTTATATGCTTCTACATAAATGTGCCATGGTGCAAACAGTTTCCCCCCCAAATACTATAGAAACCTAATACAATTGTGATAATGTGACATTAACCATATCAGTCATCAAAAAGATTTATTTTGAAAGAATATTAGGATATTTTTGCCACATTCATGTATAGTTTACAGTCGTAACACCTTTAATAACCAGTGTTGGGAAGGTTACTCTGGAAATTTAACAGGCTACAGATTACAAGTTACCCAATTTAAAAAGTAGTGTAACTATTTCAATTACTTTAGTGGTGTAATGTAACGGATTACATTTGATTGCTTTTCTAAATTTCGATTTGTATTTTTCCATGAAATTTTCTAAACTGTTAACCTTTTTTAAACATTTAAACCAAGCAGGGTTAACCTTACAATGATAACTGTCAGACTTTCAAAATCCTTCATCATTTAATTAAGATTATAATAATTAAAAATGTGAAGCACAGCCAACTTTAGCACCTTTTTACTTTGAGATCGTTCTGAGGTAAAATACTGATTTAAAATAATAAGATATAGATTAATAGCTATGATACTATTTTTGAAATCAAATCTTTGCATAGAATCTTTTCAATGCCTTGAAAAAGGTTAATTAAAAGAAATAAAGCATATACACAAACCCAAACAAGAAATAAAACAGTTATCGAATAAGCATGTATCCTATTCTGTGTTCTAAACTGCTAAAATAAATGGTGTCTCATACGTTAAAGTAGCCAATGCAATTTTGAAAAGAAATCAAGCAAATCTGTATGGTGTGAAAATATTCTCTTGTAACCCCCTTTTGTAATCGTTAATATTTTCATGTAACTCATTTAATTGTAACAGATTAGTTACATTTATTTTGTAATTAAATTACGTAAATCCGTTACATGTAACTAGTTACTCCCCAACAGTGGTAATAGCTATGGTAAAGGTAATGTGGCTGAAACTAGTTACCACGGTTACTACTTGGGCCAGTCTGTGGACTCGGAGGCAGGTCGTATATTACGTCATATTTACGCGACGCTGTTTGAACGAGCAGTATTAGTAACGCGAAGGCTTTGTATGGGAATTGACTAGGGATTTTATAAGTTACAGTATTAGTTTAGTAAACTCCAGGAACATGGGTCCAGTTGAGGTAAGTAATACAATCAGGATATTATTCAGTTTATCAGTAAGCACGCATTTTTTTTAAATCACTGAAACTACAAAAAACATCGTTCAGCCTGCAGTGTAATCATTATTTTTTAGCGGTTTTCACAAATGGCTCATATACATTTTTATATGTCAATAATTATATGTATGCACGTAGAAATTTCTGAATTATTGTCAGTCATTTCGTGACACATGTTTATCTTTCTCTAGCTCCTTCACATGTCCGTGTTCTCTCAGAGTTTCTCTCCCTGTGGTCGTTTTCTTGCAGCGGGTAACAACTATGGAGAGATAGCAGTGTTCAGGTAAGAGATCAGTTTAGTTAAGCTATTTATTATAATAGCAGTTTAGGTAGTGTTAACCAATAGGTCTCCTAATGTTCGTTGACGTACGTGTATAAACGTCTTCTATATAGTGTGTGCTGTGTGTACTTACTAGTCTCATTCTTACAGTCTTTCAGCTGCACTGAGTCCAGATGCATCAGAGGGCAGCCAGAAGCCCATCCTTAACTTCACTGGTTAGACAGATCATTTACCTTTACTATGTGTGTCCTAGATTATCCAACTTACAAACATTACAGTATCCAGTATTGCAACAATGATAGTGAAAGGGCTTTTTAATTGTTTCAGCTCATGATGGTCCAGTGTTTTCTCTTCTCTCCACTGACACTCATCTCCTGAGTGCTGGGAATGGAGAGATCAGTGCCTGGAGTTGGGCAGAGCTCATCAAAAAAGTAAGAATCAGATGTTCGGTATATGTTTGTGTATTTTGGATTGGTGAAAATGTATATTCCTTTTCATAGTTGTGCTTTGTAGATACTGTAAAAACATATATTTTGTTTCCACAGAGCACCAAAGCTGCATGGACAAGGAAACCCAGTTATGAGTGAGTGAGAGACTGACTATCATTCTGATTCTGATTGACATTTTGCATACACATAAGATAGCGATAGATCATTTGGTGTTATGACTTTTGTTATTATGGGAACTATCTGAGTGTGATTTCAAATGTCTTGTTCCATACAGGACTAGTCTTGAAATACCAGAGATCAATGCAATGATCATAAACCCAAAGGTTTGTACTTTTACCTATTTGTGTTGGTTATTCCTAATACATGCTTTTTCATTATGTAATCATATTTTGTAGTTACCTATAATAAATGGTCCATTCATTTATATAATTTCATTTCCATAAAGTTTTTTGTATTTGTCTAAGTATCTCGAAGTTTATCAATTTAATGCCCTTTTTTCCTAATTTTTTTTTTTTTTTTTTTTCAGGACAACAGCTTGATAGTTGGAGGAGGTGACAATAACATTCACATCATGGACATGGAGACTGGTATCTTTAAGGTCAGTTAGACTACACCTTTTTAACTCCAGAGACAATATTTCAAAGGATCCCCGACACCATCTTGCACTTCTGCTTAAATAATAACAAGGGTGCTTGTTGTCCAAAAAAAAAGGAAATAAAATAAGTATCTAAGACAAACTGTTTAAATTATTTGACATACTCTCCAAATAGAGATTGTTACTGCAGACTTCACAATCAGACATTTTATAAAAATTAGAAATGTTTGTTTATTATTTAAAAGGGTTTCTTTATAGCTTTGTACATTCAATAAAATAAAAACAGAGTTTGCCAAACAGATATTTTAGGTATACTAACACAAGACATTTTTTAATGTCTTGGACCCCTAGTGGTCTGCATGTTAAGCTTTTTAAATAAATAAATAAAACACTGTAGGATCCCCTTAAATGAGACCTATTATGGCACTTTTTTCAATATGTAATATAAATCTCACATATCTCCAGAATGTGTCTGTGACGTTTTAGCTCAAAATACCCCGCAGATCATTTAATATATCTTTTTGAAAATGCCCGTTTTGAGTGTAATCAGAAACATGCTGATTTTGTGCATGGCTCTTTAAATGCAAATGAGCTGCTGCTCCACACCCCCTTTTCCAGAATAGAGCTGTGCCTTTGCAGCTCGTAGCCAGTGTTGCCAAGTCTGTGCTTTTCCTGAGGAACTGAGCTACTTTATCACTGTAGCTGCGGGTTGTTTTTCATGTCCACAGGTTGAAGCGACCCCAGTAACATAATATTTAGCCCCTGGAATGCTAATTTTACCAAGGGATCCCCGCCAAAAAATGTGTATTTTACCCCCAGGATTGGGCTACTTTTGGGCTAGTTTTGTATATTAGTTGGGTGGCTTTTGTTGTGAAAACCTGGTAACCCTGCTCGTAGCTCAGATACTGTGCTAAACATCTGTTTGATTTTGAGTATAATATATATTGTGCTGAAATGCGTTTTAAACCATATTACACACAGAAAGCAGCTGTCACACAGCATTTGAGTACTAAACTAAGTTCTCTTTCATGTCTTATTGCGCTTAAACTATCAAATACACACAAGTTTATGTTAAAAAAAACACAGGAGTTACAAAAACAGTTGGTTATTTCTGTGAAGGTAAACAGCTAGGAAATAAATCACGTTTATATTAGATTTGTGTGGCAGCAGAATAAATACAGTAAGTAAATCAATAAATCCACTGCTCTTTTGTCTCCTCTGAGGTTGGGACTCCAAATAGTGTTCTGTACTTGTCTGTGCAGCCAATGACAGAACAGTTAGCATGCTGTGCTCGAACTTTTGCCATGGCGTTAAAACTGGTACACCGTTGTTGCTTGTCGAAACAAAATGACGGCGATGTGGATGGAAAAATGCAGATTAAGGGGCGGTAATATTATAATAAGATCCCCTTTTCGTGTCACTAGGGGAGTGAAATCTGAGTGGCTCATTTTTTCAGTTGCTTGCAGAAAAAGGCTTACCAAAACAATGTTACTGGGTTGTCCTTTTTCACATTTTCTGGGTTTGTAGATGCCCTGGGGACCCGATTATAGCACTTAAACATGGTAAAAGCCTGATTTATTATGATATGAGAATCATAATATTTCTCTCCTTCGTGTTGTGTTTTCTGCAGTCTGTACTGAAGGGCCACACTGACTACATTCACTGCCTGTGCTTTAAAGAAAGGGAAGAGGAGATCCTCTCTGGTGGGGAGGACGGTGCTGTGAGGATATGGGGTCAGTGAATCACTCTGAATTGTGTTTGAAAATGAAACCAAGAAACGTAAAACATTATGTAATGTATACTTTCTATATACTTTCTCCGCCAGACTCAAGGACAAATCGCCCAGTTCACTGTGTTGAAGTTTTCAAATATGAGGTAAAACAGTCCTCTACTTATGATAAAGAACTAACAAATAAGATAAAACAATGCATTCATGCCTCAAAGGAAAAAAACACAGCACTGAAATCCCACTCTCTTGCTTTCATACTTGTTCTGGAACGGCGGGTCAGGAATGCGCACGCCCCCAGTTTGGGAAGTGGATTAGCTGTCTTGCCACAGACTCTGATTGGATGGTAAGATGGACTTGTGATTGGTTGGCAGGGACAGGGAAGCTGTTGTCTTTATTTGTTCTCGTTTAACTCGTGTCTGATTTCACAGCATTTTTTGCATATGTATTGACATGCTTGTTTTTAAATACCTCAGTTACGATCTGCATGCTTGTAATGGTGTACTGCTCTTCTGGAATGCCCCTCTATGTATGTTAAGATGGAATGGCAAAATGCCCCTATTGTTATATAATGTTATCTATTTCCTCCCTAGCTCTGTGGTGGAGGCCCATCGCTCTCTTTATGGCACCTCCGCTCCATGTCCCCCACCTCTGTCTTCCCTTTGCCTGGCTGCCAAAGGGAAGCTGTCTTTTACCAGGACTTGGTGAGAAGGACTAGCTGTCAATTTAATGTGACAAGAAAACAGAAAAGGCACCGTTTTTATATATATATTTATATACATTTCTTTTGTTATAACATGTTATGTTGTGCTTGTGCTTAGATCATGTCAGTAGGTGAGGGTCCATTTGTGTCCCACTGTTTACATGGAGGGACAGTGAAAGCTCAGATTCCCTGCACCCAGTCTTCACTCAACACGTTGGCTCTCAATCTCAAAAACACTGAACATAGGGTAGGTGCACCTGTTTTTGGCCTTGCCAGGTGTATGTGTTTTAACAGATTTTTAACAGAATAAAATTCCTCTTCATTGTCTATGTGTGTGGAAAGTGAAGACTAGTGAGTGTAACCTTTACCCAATATTTATCTTTCAGGTTATGACAGTAGGGGGCAGCAGTCACCAAATTGATGTGTTCACTAACTTCAGTTACAGAGCCTTTTCTCTGTCCTTCTGAGCACACACCAACATTTGTTTGAATTTGAAATGAAATCTGTTGCAATTTTTATTTGCCAATTAAACAATGTATTTTTATAATAAACTTTTTTTTTTTTTGTTCGCTGTTTTTCAGTGTGTTTTTAGCTTTACATATGAATCATTTGTACCCTGAAGAGGCCTTTGACTACATTATAGAGTGTTTTCACGATACATCATCAGTCGGCCATATTGGCGGCACTAAACGTAAACATTGCCACTGAACAGAATGAAACATGAATATTTTGCTGATTTTTTGCTGCTGAAAATGGTGAATTATTGTCATGTTTTGGGCTGTACTAATCTGTCAGACCAGAAAAAACATTTGAAGTAATATAGACTGTCAAAAGTTATAACAAATCAAGGAGAAGAGTGCAAAAAAAACCATCTGAGGAACAAAAGGCTTTTATGGTTGACCAAACTGAACCAGGATTTCCAGGGCAAGAATCTTGAC
This sequence comes from Labeo calbasu, assembly GCA_019740295.1. Classification (NCBI taxonomy): domain Eukaryota; kingdom Metazoa; phylum Chordata; class Actinopteri; order Cypriniformes; family Cyprinidae; genus Labeo; species Labeo calbasu. Next base: position 25,550 of record JAHKKF010515900.1, read on the forward strand.
AACATTCATGTTTTTTTCTTATTTCCAGTCAGGTAGGTGAAATATTAGGCTAACATCTTTTGACTAAAATTGCACCATTTCCTGCTTACCAAGTCCTCCTTTATGTGATTTAGCAGCGTACACATGTTTTTTCTGTGGTTTAGACAGTATAAATTAGCAAGACAATCAGTAGTACATTAACCATGCAATCCATGCTGCTGTTTATATCTGAGTATCACGTAATAGCCACACATCCGGGTACCTGACCAAACCGTGACGTAAGTGCAAACCCACCTTTTCTTTCAAATAAGAGTGGGTGCGGCCATTTGTAAATTGTATGTGTCTGGCTCAGGGTTGCCAGGTTTTCATAACAAAACCCACCCAATTGCTACTCAAAAGTAGCCCAGTTGTGTTTAAAGGGGGTCCTCTGTTACAAATCGCATTCTGGGAAGTAAAATGCTTTTTTTGGTGCCAAAAACTTGGCAGTGCTGGTCTAACTTCCGGTCTTATCCGCGTCCAGCTATTTTTAGCTGTACAAAACAGCTTGTTTTTCTGCTTGATATTGCAGATTGGTGTGTCTTACCATATTACTTTAATGTATTGTCTTAATTATGACAAACAATGGTTTGTAGAGCAAACAGTTTTATTGTTTACTGCACGTTATTCTTATTATTATTTCCCTATAGCGGCTAATGAACCGGAAGAAAAAAAAAAATATATATATATATATATATATATATATATATATACAGGAATTGTTAGATTTACAGTGTTAATCATTTGTATTATCCCGCAAAAATGGTCAAAACATANAAGAAAAAAAAAAAAAAAAAATATATATATATATATATATATATATATATATATATATACAGGAATTGTTAGATTTACAGTGTTAATCATTTGTATTATCCCGCAAAAATGGTCAAAACATATCTGTTACAAAAATACCATGCGTAGTATTTAGTTGGTCACGTGGTGAAAATAGCAGCCTGCATGAGGCGACCCGCTCCATGTAAAAATGTTTTTTTTTTCAGGCTGCTGATACAACTGAAGTCATTTAATGTATGTGCTAATACTTTAAACATATTTCTCGAAAGCACTGTTTATTTCTTTATGTGTAAAACTTTTTAATGAACAATTAGTAAGTCGATTTTTAAACGTTTGAGGATAAGTTATTTACACTACTTTAGACTGAAAATACGGCTGATACTCAAAACCTATTGGGCTACCTAAATATCAGCCTATTAAGGCCAAAAATGCTGTTTCTGTATGCAAGTTCAAATGTGTGGCTGGAATGTCATCAGTTCGTCTGTTGCGACAGAAAAGCGATGGCAATCTCAGCAGCAACAGGAGTGGCATGAGGAGGAGGAGACTGAGAAACTCAGGCACATGATGAGGATGAGAGTGACTCAACATTCAGGTGCGGCGGCCTCAGATGGGCGGATCTGATTTCTGCGGCCGCTGGGACACTGTCCGAACTTCCCCTAACACTGGATTCACGGATCCCGGTACTGGCTGCTGGACTAACCCGACAAGGACCGACCAGCCAAGCAGGAACTCATGCCAAGTCTTCCGTAATTTTCCCCAGCGTGCTCGGAATATGCGGTTTAAAGTGTTTTCGGTGAGCTCTTCTTTAGATCCGAGTTTGATCTTATTATCTTGGAGCATCTACGGCTAGTTAAGTAGCTAGCCTAGCTGCATTTCAAAACAACTCAGTAAATTACAACCGAGGAGTGGTCGAGTTGAGTAATGGACACAAGTTTAATCAAGCGGTTAAAAGAGACGGAACTTAAGAAGAAGATTAAGGCGAGAGTTCAACTTGAGGTTTGGTTAGGATCGCGTGTTTTTACAGGTGTGTCTGTTAAATCGCTTCATATGTCTGATCATGAGTTCCTATGGACACTGACCGTTTGCTTTTAATAAAGACGCAAGGTCGCTTATCTCAGAAGGACAGTCTGTTTATGATAACCTTATACAATAAAGTGGATCTGCCTCCGTTATTTTCTTTCCCTTTAAATTGACTTTTAAGTACGTTTATACAAAAGTACAGCCCCGAATAATAGTTTCACTTTTAATTTTGGCGTGCTTGTATTCAGGAATTTAACTGCGTTGGCATCGAAAACGATTTTTTTCCTGCTTTATAAGCGGACCTCAGCCTAGGTGTGTCAATTTCACTTCTCTTCCACGTTTTTTTTTTTGTTAAAATGATCACATGTTTAATCTGCTACCTCATTTTATAGCAAAACTGTGTTTTAATGAGAAACCTGTGCCCTTCTCGCAACGGCAGTTCAGGAAAAACACGTCCCTTCCTGTTTTCATGGAACATTTTTGGCAGTTTACTGAATCTCCAGCTTTGTCTTGACTCAGCAGCTAGGTTTGTGTGGGGTTTTAGCGACTCTGTCCACTGTTTTGGTTTTAATTGTAAGGGACAAGAAGTGTGTGGGTATATATCCTGATCTCTGTACATAAACCCAAGCATAAAGCTGGTGCATGTGGTTTCGAACTGTGTCAGAGAGGGTGAAGCTAAATTTAGTGGCACAGCTGCTGTCCTGGGTAAAAGGGGGAGTGTGTCTAAATTTGTACAAGATTCATAATACCTGTCTCTTCCTTCTTTTTTTTTTTTTTTTTCAGGATTAAGTTTTGAAGAGGACCGACCGGGAGTTTTCTCACTTCCGGCTTGAACCTGCATTCCTACGGTGTTTTGGAGTAGCAGTGATCTTTCAAAGTGTGGGAAGCTACCAGTCCCTGCATGCATCGCTTAAACAGTCGAAATGGGATTGTTGTGACTGAGATGCCATCTGTACATCTCGGTAATCAAGATTTGGAGACTGAACAGCTTGGATCTCAAACAAACTGCCCTGTTTTCCGGATGATTTGGTTCCTGATGTGCCCATAACTGTGCATTATGAGCGCCGTCAGCGATTAAAGAACCACTCACTTTGTAATCTGAGTCATTTGATACTTAACCACAACAATGTGGTAATGTGTTTGCACTTGAGGGCGAGGTGACAAAGAGGAAGTTTCACGTATATTTTAACTGTAGATCCCCAACGTAATGGAAATATAACTGGAAATTTAAAAAGTGTTTTAAGATGAACTGAAAATATTGCACTGAGAGTGCAAACGTGTTACAGAATCTCTGATTCATGAATTGGAAAGCACTAAAATCGCACCGCTGCATCCTTTTGCACTTGAATTTTGAGGAAAACTGGAAGACGTTCACATGATGCTCACAGTATTTCACCTAAAACCCTCTGCATTAAACAACCTGGTACTTTAAGACACAGGAAAAGTGAAAGAGGAGTGTGAGGCTGGTGAACTTGTTTCATGAGGACACATTTTGAACAGAAGAATGGCGGGAAAAGACTACCATCATCTCTTCAAGTTGCTCATCATTGGTGACTCCAGTCAGTATTCTTGTTTTTCGTACACATGCTAACAAATTATCCCCTGGTTTCACAGACAAGGCTTAAGCCTAGTCCCAGACTAAAATGTTAGTCTGAGCTGTTTCAATTGAAAGAAACTTGTACTGATTGATCTTGAAATATGTCCGTGCCCTTGTTTTGTCTCAAGATGCACACCAGTAATGTTTTTTCTAAGGCATGTTTCTAAAAATTACTTTAATGTCCTAATTGAACTATGGCCTAATCTTGGCTTAGTCTAAGCCCTGTCTATGAAACCAGCCCTATGTCTTTTTAGCAACTCAGCTAAAGTTACTCAGTCTTAAGTAGCACGGGTATATTTGTAGCAATAGCCAAAAATACATTTCATATGGTTGTATCTCGGCCAAATATTGTTCTATCTTAAAGGAGAAGTCCACTTCCAGAACAGAAATTTACAGATAATGTACTTGCCCCCTTGTCATCCAAGTTGTTCATGTCTTTCTTTCTTCAGCCGTAAAGAAATTGTCTTTTGAGGAAAACATTTCAGGATTTTTCTCCATATAATGGACTGATATGGTGCCCCGAGTTTGAACTTCCAAAATGCAGTTTAAATGTGGCTTCAAACGATCCCAGCCAATAAAGAAGTGTCTTATGTAGTGAAACAATCAGTTATTTTCACTAAAAAACAACAAAATTAAATACCTTTTAATCTCAAATGTTCGTCTTGTCTTGCTCTGCCTGAACTCTGTGTATTCTGACTCAAGACAGTTAGGGTATTTCGAAAAATTTTCTCCCTCAACTTCAAAAATCATTTTTAAAATCATCCTACATCCGACCCAGTCTTTGCAAAGTGAACATGCAAAGAAGATCACCCTTAACAAAAAAGGAAAAACAGTGATCTAGGACGATTTTGAAGTTGAGGGAGAACATGAGATGGGAGTTTTTTTACATACCCTAACTGTCATGAACAGACAGAGTAAGACAAGTGTTTGGCATTAAAAAGTATATAAATTGTATTATTTTTATGAAAATAACTGATCGTTATGCTAGATAAGACCCTTCATCCTCAGCTGGGATCGTTTACAACCGCATTTGGGGTTGTTTTGATTTTGGAAGTTCAAACTCGGGGCACCATTGAAGTCCACTATATGGAGAAAAACACTGAAATGTTTTCCTCAAAAAACAACTTCTTTACGACTGAGGAAAGAAAGACATGAACATCTTGGATGACAAGGGGGTGAGTACATTATATGTAAATATTTGTTTTGGAAGTGGACTTCTCCTTTAACAAACCATACATCAACGGAAAACTTATTTATTCAGCTTTCAGGGGATTGAAATTGACTCCTATGATTGGTTTTGGGGTTCCAGGGTCACATATGGCATAAGTGATTAAGCCTAATTATTTCTCTAGCACCATGTCTGCTAAGAATGCTCAAGATGTTGGTGCTTTTACTGGAACATTTTTGTGCAGTTTCACAATTTAACCGCAAACTGTAAAGCTGAAATGAAACTAATGTGTGTAAGTGTGTAATGTCAGTCCGCGTCCCTTCAATGAAGTGAGTCACTTGATCAGTTCGCCAGTATAAACTTGGGTGGGATAAGTACTGTGATGAATGTTGGGTCAGTGTGTTGTTCTGTGAAACTAGAATTCCATCATTTCACTGGAAGATCTAGTTATGACATTATGATTAAACCTTACAAGGTCAAAAGCAGAACTTATACATGGATGAGTTGTTCATAGTAAGATCAATAACATGCATTTTAAAAACCAATAGGGTGAATTTCCAATTTCATGCCATCTTTAATAATCCAATCCTGTTGATACATCCACTTTCAGATGATAGAACCCAGTATTTGGAAGCAAATATAATTGGTGCTATCTCACAGTTCAACAAGTTTGTAATTTAACTGTGGTATTAACCACATTCGCCTCATTCAGCCCATTGTGGCCACTTACACTTTATAACTGTGCAGCTAGTAGCATTCGTTTCTATAAAGACTGAGTGCTTTGGTTAGGATTATGGTTGGTTTTAAACCTCAGATCTCTTGAGTATTGAGACATGTTAAAATTTGGGTTGTATTGTGTAGATGAGCTATATGTGACCCTGGACCACAAAACCAGTCTTAAGTAGCACGGGTATATTTGTAGCAATAGCCAACAATACATTGTATGGGTCAAAATGATTGATTTTTCTTTTATGCCAAAAATCATAAAGATATTAAGTAAAGATCATGTTCCATGAAGATATTTTGTAAGTTTTCTACCATCAATATATCAAAACTTAATTTTTGATTAGTCATATGCATCGCTAAGAACTTCATTTGGACAACTTTAAAGATGATTTTTCTCAAGATTTAGAATTTTTGCACCCTCAGATTCCAGATTTTCAAATAGCTGTATTTCGGCCAAATAACAAATCATATATCAACGGAAAGTTTATTTATTCAGCTTTCAGATGACCCTCATGACTGTTTTTTTTTTGTCTCCAGGGTCACATAAGAGATATTTGTTAGTGCTATTGTGTACACACTATGCTGTTGCACTTTTTTTTTTTTTTTTTAAACTGTGGGGTTTTTTTTTTTTTTTTTTTTTTTTGTATTTATTGTTGACATTTTATTTTTATGTATTCATGTTTAACTGTTATTATAATTAATTAGGGCTGTCAAACGGTACCGGGTTCAGTACTTTCGGTTCTGAAATTTTAAAAACGTCCATTTCCCGCTCACATTTGAGCGCTGTTGAGCCGATTTTTAAACATCGCTGATTAACCATAGTGTTCACGCGCCCAACAGACATGACTGTGATTGGCTACAATGATAAGCCCTTCAAGCTCCTCACCGAGCGCTCACAAATAAGCACAACGGGAGCGTTTGAAAGCCACGTGTGTCAGCGGATCCCTAATACATCTGCAAATGTGAGCGGGAAATGGACGTTTTTAAAATTTCAAAACCGAAAGTACCGAACCGGTACCGTTTGACAGCCCTATAATTAATGTCTCCCAATGTTATGTTTAATTAACTAACACTAAGAAAATAACAAGCAAACATTACTATCATGTTTATTTAATAATATGTCTGTACTACAGCTGAGCATTTCACAAATGTTGCTTTGACTCTCTTGCAGATGTGGGGAAAAGTAGTTTGCTCCTACGATTCGCAGACAACTCATTCTCTGGTGAGTCTGCTTGACACAAAGGGTGTGTCTGTGTAAGAAAGACAGAAAATGAGGCAAAGGGTCTGTAAATGTATGATCTAATTCACTGTGTTCTTATGTCCAAGACAAAGTGAGAGTGTATGTTTGCTCAAATTGTTAAAGAAGTTCAAATGCCACAACAAGATATAAAAACATGTTCTTGCACTCTCCGCAGGGAGTTATATAACTACTATTGGAGTTGACTTCAAGATCCGCACAGTAGATATTGATGGAGAAAGAGTTAAACTCCAGATCTGGGACACTGCAGGGCAGGAGAGGTTCAGAACCATCACGTCGACGTAAGCCTCGTTCCAGTCCCACTGCTTAGTAAAGATTTTGTTTGACCGCTCTTGTGATCTCTGTTGGCTTCCTCTTACATGTTTGCTGTAATTCTCTAGATATTACAGAAACACTCATGGTGTCATCATTGTTTACGATGTTACAAACACTGAATCCTTTGTCAACGTGAAAAGATGGTTAAACGAGATATCACAGAACTGTGACAACGTCTGCAAAATTTTAGGTTAGTTTGTTTTTTAGTTTGTTACAGAAGTTGCATTGTGATATGAAAAGAGATGTTTTGGTTGTATATTCTGAATTTGTTGGAGTATCAAAGGAAATTTTATATTCCGAACATTTTCTATTCCTTTCCACTATCATCCCTAACAGTTGGAAACAAGAATGATGATCCTTCTAAAAAGCAGGTGGACACTCAAGAGGCTCAGCGCTTTGGAGAGTTATATGGTGTGAGGTTGTTTGAGACGAGTGCTAAAGAGAATATCAATGTAGAAGAGGTGAGGTTTTTTTTTGTTTGTTTTTTGTCATTTAAATTAATTTAAACTCATTAATTCTAAACCATCAATATTTAAGTTAATTTAAGTCTAAATTAATTTAGAAAGTCCTCATTAAGTTTCTCAGTTTAATTAGAAATTAATTAAAAAATCCACAATATTTAAGATTATATAAGCCCAAATGAATTTAAAAGACCTCAGTATTTAAGTTTGTTCATTGCCGCTCAAATTCATTAATAATTCATAATATTTTACTTTTTTATGTTGGTTTGACTGGTACAATTATGGAAGCCTGTTTCTGCCACTGAATGCAGAAATTTGAAAAATGCTATTGCGACTTTATCTCACAGTTTTAACTTTTTTTTTTCTCAGAACTGTGTGATACAAATTCGCAATTCTCACAAACTCGCAATTGCGTGTTATAAAGTCAGAATTGTGAGATATAAACTTGCAATTCTGAGAAATAAAGTCAGAATTATGAGATATAATACACAATTCTCAGAAATGAGTTTATATCTCTCAAAACTTCATAACTCGCAATTCTCCGAAATTAGTTTGTCACTCAATTCTAACTTTATAATTCCCTATTGCGAGTTATATTACGCAGTTCTCAGAAATGAGTTTATAACTTGCAATTGGGAGTTATAAAGTCAGAATTGAGTGATATAAACTCATTTCTGAGAATTGAGAATTGTCTCAGAATTGCGTGATATATATTTGACAATTGCGAGAAAAAAGTCAGAATTTCAAATTATCTCACTATTCTAACTTTTCCTCGCTATTGTGGGTTTGTTTCTCGCAATTCTGACTTTTTCAGAATTATGAGACATAAACTCACAATTGCAAGTTTAAAAAGTCCAATTTTGAGGGGGAAAAAGACTTGCAATTGCAAGTTTATATCTCACAATTCTGACTTCATAACTCGTGTTATAAAGTCAGAATTGCAAGATATACATCTGTAATTCTGAGGGGAAAAAAAAGTCAGAATTGTGAGTTAGTATCATGCAATTCTGGAAGTCAGAACTGTGAGATGTAAACTTGCAACTGCGAGAACAAAAGTCACAATTACTTTTTTGAATGTAAACGGGCTTCCATACATAATGGACAATGTATCTTTCAACTTATTCCGAAAATGTATTTTATCTTTCTGTTCACTCTGTGTGTTAAATGTAATATGTATAATTTTTATGGCCTGTATTCTGTTCTGTTTGCAGATGTTCATGGCTTTCACCCACATGGTCCTTCGGGCCAAGAAACAAAGCCAGAGTCGAGCAGAAAGAGAGAGGGAGAGAGAAAAGGACACTGTCCATATCAATTCCCACAGAGACAGAGAAAGGAGGAAGAAAGGAAAGAAATGCTGTTAGAGCAGAGGTGTTAGAAAGGACGGAACAAGGGACAAAACGAACACCTTTGCAACTTTGTTCCTTTGGGTCGAGTTTTCAGCTCGGAAATGTGACTTTTTTTTATGTTAACACACTGCGCTTAGATAAAACCAGGAGGAATAAAAATAACTTGCTATTATGTGCCGAACATCAGCGTTTGTTTACACAGATGTTTATCAATGTAATTTTTTTTTTTTACAAAAGGGGAATTGACTGGCATGGATTTACACTGGGATCAAACGCCCGGTCCAGGAAAGACACTCTACATAAACTGTCTTACGTGTTCCACTGTGATTAGTGAGAGATGTTTCTTGATGGATTAAAATTGACTTGATATGTCATAAATGTATGCAAATAATAAATTAGCAATAAAATATGATTTTAAAAATCACAAACGCCACAACAATGTTCATTTATAAAATCCTGCAGTTGTGAAAGAGGCATGTCTGTAAGTGCCTACTGCTGGATTGACTACACTTATACATACAACTTATACAACTTGTGCTAAAATACATGTTTTTCAGCCAGAATTGTTTTTGGGTTTAACCTACTAAATAAATCATTTCTTTAAAAGATTTCATTTGACATCTGAGTCATATTTATGACTCATAAATCATGAACCCATGAAATTAATAGCTGTTTTTCAGTCAGCAATCAAATGTTACTTCCTTTTTCCTAAAGACAGATTCAAAAACCGAAGTATAGCGAGGACGTTACTATGCAAAATATACATTTTTCCATAAAATTAAACAATGTATCATTGTTTTTGTTACTGACTATTAAAGATTTTCACGATGACTCCATTTCCTTAAAAAATACATCAGAGTTAGGCATGTGTTTTGCAAATTTGTGTTTGTGGATGTGGTATTTACCATGCAAAATATATAAATTCACAACATACTCAAACCTTTTGCTTCTGTGTGTGTAAGATGTGCCATCTTTAGAGACAGCATATAAGTAACATTTCTTGGGGCAAATAAAAGCCAAAATTGTAAAGACAAATTATAGGTATAAAACAAACAAAAAAGCCAAGACTTGCTTATCTTCAGCACAAAAAGTGCAGTTGTTGTCGTCAGTGTTCATGAATTTCGAAAAAAATGTATCACATGGGTAAACCCTTACAAAAATTAACCATGGTTTTATTACAGTACAAATACCATGGATAAACTATGGTTAGAATACCATAACCATGGTTAATTTGTAGTTACCATGGTATGAGTATAGTAACCATGTTTAATTGGTTTTATTTGTAGTAAAACCATGATTAGTTTTGTACTCACATAAAGTCGGCTTTACGTTGGACTTTCCATATTCGCAAATTGAAGGACTGTCTTTAGAATTACATTCGACATTGGTATTCACGTTTTTAATTTCTAACAGTAAATTTTGTGAAGTATTTTAAAGTGTACATCTTTAACTTTCTTCAGTATACAAAATTTGTATGGATTTAATTAATATCAGAGGTCTGCGCATTCCAAAAAAAATCGGTCTAGTAGAGATTTTATGTTTAGATTGAAAAATGAATCACATATTTTTACCATAGACTGTAAAAGTGTTGACTCTGTCAGCTGACCGATGTCGTCGCTTGTTGACGTCACCGCGAACATGGCTGCTGAGAGCGAGTGAGTATTGGGCTTCTGGTAAATACTGTCAGAAGCGTGTATTTATTATGAATTTCCATATAAATCAACATTTGTTTGTTGTATGGACTGAAATATCTCATTTGTAAGACTTAAATTAGTTGAATTATAGACCACAATTGGTTACGATATGAGAGAGCTGTCATAGGTGACTAAATAGCACATACCGTTTAAAACTAATAAAATAACTAGTACTTATAACACAACTGGAAAAAATCATTTGGTCCGAGGCTAACATAAAGGAATCCGTAGTTAGGTTGCCCGGACTTAACCGGTAATCATAGGCGTTGGATTGTCAGTATCTAAGCAAACAAATGGCCAAGTGTGTTACTGCAGTTGTATTAAACGTGACTTTGGCCCTTTGGTTATCTAATGTGTCATACTCATGGTAATGTTACATTAAACTAGTTCTTCACGAAATTAAACTTACATCTGTTTGATACCACAGTGTCCTGTCTGAAATTGAAGTACTGGAGTCCATCTACTTGGATGAGCTCACTGTTAATCAGAGAGATGAAGGGTAAATATTTGAGCATTTATTACTCTTGTAGTTATTCATGAATCGCTTGAGATAATTCAGTATTATTAACCTGTACAAAAATAAATATGTCAAATCTGTCTTAATTAGAGGGTGGACGGTCAGTCTGGTGCTTTATCCCTCCACTGCGGAGGACTGTCTCTCTCAATTTGTCCGTCTTACACTGACAATGGATCTGGACTGTCAGGTTTGTTGATGAAATTGCTATTTTTTTTGACTATAGTAATGGTAAAGGTACATGCCACTTCATTACTTGCAAATTTGTGTCACTGTTGGTCTTCTGAAAGTATTTTTTATTCACTTCCAGTACCCTTATTCATCCCCTTGCATCTCTATTCACAATCCACGTGGACTCTCGGATGATAAACTGCTCAGGTGTTTGATTATTATTAGAAATTATATTAAAACTTTATGTTGTCCTGTTTAGCTTAACACTTTTTTTCATAGTTTTCACATGCTCCTTTTCTCTCAGTTTACAGAGCAGTTTGCAGATGGAGGCAGAGTCATGTATCGGGACACCTGTACTGTATCAGCTCATAGAGGTTTGGAGGATACATATTTTAAGAAATTAACACTTTTATTCAGCAAGGTTGAAATTTAAAGGGATAGTTCACCCAAAAATGAAAATTCTGTCATTAATTACTTACCCTCATGTCATTCCAAACCTGTAAGACCTTCGTTCGTCTTTAGAACACAAATTAAGTTTAAGGCCCAACTTCCTAAGAGAAGAAATTATTGAATAAAGTTATGTTTGTTTTCTTTGCTCAAAAAAGTATTCTCGTAGCGTCATAACTTTATGTTGAAACACTGATGTCACATGGACTATTAACAATGTCCTTTCTGTACCTTGAGAGTGATAGTTGTGTTGCTGTCTATGCAGGGTCAGAAAGCTCTCGGATTTCATCAGAAATATCTTAATTTGTGTTAGGAAGATGAACGAAGCTCTTACGGGTTTGGAATGACAGAATTTTCATTTTTGGGTGAACTATCCCTTTAATGTATTATGTTACAAAAGTAAAATGTTACGAAAGGTGTCTGTTTCAAGTAAATGCTGTTCTTTGGGATTTTCTATTCATCAAAGAGTCTTGAAAAAATGTATAATGGTTTCCAACAATGGTTTTCAACATTGATAATAGTAAGAAATGTTTCTTGAGCAGCAAATAAACATATTAAATGTAATAGCTGCTTATAATTCAACTTTGCCATCACGGGAATAGATTACATTTTAAAATATATTACATTTGAAAACTGTTATTTTAAATTAATAATATTTTACAATATTACTGATTTACTGTCATTTGCACTGATTTACATGCATTTATTTGATCCAAAATACAGAAAAAACAGTAATATTGTGAAATATTTTTACTTTTTTAAAATGCTTTCTATTTGAATATATTTTAAAATGTAATTCATTCCCGTGATCAAAGCTACATTTTTGGCATTTTTAGCAAGGATGCTTGAAATTGATCAAAAGTAATGATAAAGACATTTATTATGTTTTAAAAGTTTTCCATTTCAAATAAATGCTGTTCTTCTGAACTTTCTATTCATCAAAGAAAAAAAATCTTCAGCATAATAATAATAAATGTTTTTTGAGCAGCAAATCAGAATATTAGAATGATTTCTGAAGGATCGTGTGACTGGAGTAATGATGCTAAAAACACAGCTTTGAAATCACAGGAATAAATTACATTTTAAAATATATTCAAATACAAATCAGATATTTTTTAAATGGTAAAAATATTTCACAATATTACTGCTTTTGCTGTACTTTGGATTAAATAAATGCAGGCTTGGTGAGCAAAAGAGACTTCTTTAAAAAAAAACAAAACATTAAAACTCTTACTGTTCAAATACTTTTGACTGGTAATGGTAGTGAATGCAGCCTTGGAGAGCACTTCATTCAAAAACGAAATCTACCAGCCACAAGCTATTGAACGGTAGTTTATATTTGTCTCAAACCATTTCTCTATATCATCCTCACAGAGAGCCAAAGAGATCCTGACCGAGAGCAATATTCCTCATGGAAACTGTGTCATCTGTCTGTATGGCTTTAAGGTTGGTGTTTTAATTGTAATATGCACTTAGTGTGGTTTGTGGCTTGTTTGTAAAAATTGTAAATATTAATAATTGTGCTTGTTCCTCTTCCTGTGTTATCTTAACCATAGGAGGGAGAAGTGTTTACTAAGACCAGCTGCTATCACTATTTCCATTCTCACTGTCTTGGCCGCTACATCACCCACTCTGAGATAGAGTTGAAAGACCGTGAGAGGGAGCTGGAGGAGGATAAAACCAGAGACAGGACGGAAGAAGAGGTGGGGCTTAATTTTTGGATAACTTATGTTTTCCTTTCTTCAAGCTAAATGCTACTCAGAAATTCCAGTCAACAGCTTTGTGTATTACATTAATAATACTATATAATTTATGTCAGTATTACTGTGAATGCATAACTAATAGCAGAACCATAAAACAGCAACGAGGTGTGCTTGAATAAAAGGGAGTGGTTTTTGATATATTAGGTGTTTTTTGTTTCATTAACAGGAGTTGGCTGTTGTTTGCCCCGTGTGTCGAGAGCCTCTCACCTATGATTTGGATGCCCTCCTTTCCTCTCCTGCTCCAGTTTTCACCCAGGTAAGACACTCGGACACACTGTATCATTCTCTATGGACACGGTGTTAGCAGTTGGGTGAAGCTAAACTGGCCTGACGTTTTTCATTGTTAGAAATGTCAAGTGAACAATGTTACCCTTGTGTTCAGTGCCAAGCAGTAGATTTTTTTTTTTTAAACAGTGTGTCATTGTCCAGTGTGCAGTCTCTCTTGTTAGCTGACTATGCCAGGATGTCTAGTTGGAAAGCTCAACACCCTCATGTATGTTCACTGGTCACATGCTGTGGATACACATGAACACTGTGTTTATTATTCCTTCACACACAGCAGGAGGATGCAGTCATTGGTGGGGAATTTAAAAAGAAATGGGCAGCACTCCAGAAGATTCTGGAACGGCAGAAGGAAAAGGGTGGAGTTATTGACCCAGAAGCAGAGTCCAATAGATTCCTAATTCACATTAATGAGGTAAATCTGTCCTAACAAACCATACATCAATGGAAAGCTTATTTATTTAGCTTTCAGATGATGAAATAATGATGAAATTAATATAGAAGTATAAAAGTGTATAAATAAAATAGTATAAAAGTGTATAAGTGACTCGGAAAAAAAACATTGTCCAACAACAACACCAGCAGGTTTACAGGAAGTCCACATCTTTCTCGCCTCCCCTGAGCCCATTGAGTTTTAACAGACCCCCTAAAGCGTGCAGTAAGTTTGGTGGGGGGTAATTAAGAATGACTGCAGGAAAGCAGAGATTTTCTTACTATAGGGAGATGAGAGGGTCTGTATTACTTACTACTGGAGAAAGCGTAACGGCTAACTTGGATCACGTGTCCCTTAATAACCAATCACATTACAGCCTTGGCATCATTGAATTTCAGTCAGAGTTGTGTGACACTCAATCACCGTTTATGGATGCCATAGAAATGAATGAAAAGTGCTGTAAGCTGAATCACACCTGTCATAAAAATCAGTGACAGGATTTTTGTCCTGGTAAACTCTCAAAATAGTTCAATTCAAAAGTGTTGTTTGGTTTAAAACACGTTGAAGATTAGCAGATAGGCTGTTGATTCATTGAATGATAAGCCGTTTCCTCTAAAAAGCTGTTTATTCAGTGTAGTAAAGCCTCTCCTCTATTGACATCCATTCAAAGAAAACAGCCTCTGGTCTCCTTTCCCACGTCCTGCCAGACCGGAAGCGTTAGCTTTAGCCACTACGCTTTTTCAGCTAATGGTTGCAGACTTGCCTTCTAGCGGCTTTGAGAAAAGTCATGTTAGAGGAGGCAATGCCTCCATCGCTATATGATTGGATATGACTGGTTATGATTGGTTCATGCGATAAATCCTGCCTCTTGTGTTTGTGTGCATTTGCGAATCAGTCTGAATGAACAATATAATGGCATGAATAGGAAGACTAATTTAAAAAAGTATATAAACAACTCACACACTTATAACCACTTTATTACATCAAAATAATACATAAAATGTCATGATCTGTGAGAGTTTTTAGTGAGTAATCAGCTTGGTGAAATTTAAAGTAAATCTCTGTCTGTGACTAATACGTACTGAGCTTTGATGATTGATGATAGTTAAAAGCGAACTATTAAAAAGAATAGCTGAACATATGTTCCCGAATAAAATACATTGTTTAAATTATTACTGTCTTGAGTTATTATTTTGGAATAAATGTAAAATGCTTATAAACATGAATGTGTGATGTGTGTTTTTCCTCAGGCTCCAGCTAATGTTTCTGACACTCCTGGAACGGATGCCTCTGGTGCCGAATCTTGTCAGTCACTCCCTTCCTCATCCCAAGATTCCACTGATGTAACCCAAGCCTCTCAAAGTCATCACACCATGGGCCAATCACAGCGCCCTTGCACTCATGAGAGAAGGCAGCAAGGTGACTTCAAGAGAGGTCGTAGAGGAAGAGGAGGCGGGAGAGGTGGATCAGCACGTCACACGATGCCTACACCTGGGGTAGAACGACTGGGCATGCTCGTGCATTCTTCTGATAAGATTAATCATGTCAACTCAGGCCCACCGAACACCACGTCACAGGAAGAAAGTGCAGCACAAGGACAGGCATGTGAACTCGGTGATAATATAACACAGCTCAGGCAGCCTTTGACCAGTGAAGAAGAAAAACCCGTTTCTCAAGAAAAGGTTACTTCAGAATCTAACTGTGGACAAGATGTGAGCCAACAAAAAGTGTGTATTTCAAAAGATGTGACTCAGACAATTTTACAGGAAGGACAACCAGAAAGGGAACATGTGGGTAGAGGATGGAAACGTGGTGGTCGTGGCTCCGGACGACATCACGGACACTGGCAGGAGAGGAACTTTAAGGGACCCAGTCACTGGGATAATTCTGGAAGCGCCGCCCACCGTGGAGGAGGACATAGAGCCAGAGAGGGAGGGGCTGGGCATCATCACAGAGGGGGTGGAGCTTATAGAGGTGGCGGGAGGGGTTTGCATCAGAGAGTGGAAAAAGAATTTAGGAAAGAGGGAGTGCTCTGACAATGGCAGAGGGGAGGTACAGGCAGAGGAACAGGCGTACCTCCCAGTTTCACCAGCTGTACCATCATTATGTCAGTGTCTATAATAAAATTCTCCACAAGCTGCAAACTGACCCATGTTTTTCCTTCCTCTTTTGGGTACGTCATTGTTAGTGAAAATGAAGGAGTAGACACTGCAATTTGGACGGAGTCTAACCACTGCGGAAATTCAGTGAAGATTAGTTTCTGTAGCAATTGTGATAACGTCACCAATCCAGAAATCGGTACTCTCAAAGAAACTTTGTTCTTTCTGTTATATAATATAGCATGTATGTATGTACACACAATTTCAATATTTAAAATGTTAACGAACCTAACAAAACGTATACATAATGTATTTGTTATTGCTAAAATAAGTTATATAAAATTCTATAATTTATTATATATATGTGACCCTGGACCATAGAGTAGCATGGGTATATTTGTAGCAAAAATCATTAGGATATTAAGTAAAGATCATGTTCCATTAAGATATTTTGTATATATATCAAAACTTAATTTTTAATTAGTAATATGCTTTGCTAAGAAATTCATTTGGACAACTTTAAAAGCGATTTTTTGCACCGTCAGTTTCACACAAAGTGTGAGATTTACCAACTTGTACTTATATGAATGTGTGTAAATATAAGGACAGAATATAGAACCTTTTCTACTCACTGATTATAAATGAGGCCCCTGATTTTCAAAAAGGTGTATCTCAGCCAAATATTATCCTATCCTAACAAACCATACATCATTGTAAAGTTTATTTTTTCATTTTTCAGATGATGTATAAATCTCAATTTCAAACCCTTATGACTGGTTTTGTGGTACAGGGTCTCCTATAAAAGTGAAACAAAACAGTAGTATTACACAAGGCGGACCAGGGCTGAAACTATACTGCGCATGCGCGAGTTAACGCGGTGTGCGCAATGTTTTCAAATGGACAAAGATGTCTGGCGTAGCAATGTCGATGTCCAACAATCGTCACCCAAACATGAACAATTCATACGATAACTGCGGTTCAGAAGAGCGAATGGACGTTGAAATAGACGCTGGTCACGCTGGGACAGATCGGGGAAGCTTGGAGACAGGAACGCGAGCAACATGTTCATCAAATGGCAGTGGCGGGGAAGAGGATGAGGCGGAGGCCGCGGATCGAGAACGAGAAGCCACGGGCTCGAGTACTCCGCCTTCCGGGGATGGAGTGTCGCACGGCTGCGGCAGAGAGCAGGAGGTGTCAGTGGAAATTGGGGAGACTTATCTGTGTCAGCGGGCGGACAAAACATGGCGTAAGCTCATAACGGAAAATACTAATTAGGATATCATTTCAGAAACACTTAATTTACCATTTGTGGTTAAATTCTGTATTACTTTTGTATTATATTATTGTTATGAAAACCATGCTGATTGAGAAATGCATACGGGACAGCCCATGCAAACACAAAATGTGCATGCATGTTCTGTGTACTTATTCATTTGTTTTCTACTTTTCTTTCAGATTCAGCAGAGGTTATTCAGTCTAGGCTGAACGAGCAGGAAGGAAGAGAAGAGTTTTACGTCCACTATGTTGGATGTGAGTGGAACTGTGTTATATCATTCTGATCATACACGAATGTTTTACAGGATTCACTGAGCACAAGCTTTCTTTTGTCATTTGCAGTTAACAGACGTTTAGACGAGTGGGTCGGAAAGGCTCGTTTGGCACTGACAAAGACTGTGAAAGATGCCGTGAGAAAGAGTGTGGAGGAAGGTGGTGGAGGTGAACTCGTGGACCAGCCAGAGAGGAAGATCACACGAAACCAGAAGCGTAAACATGACGAGATCAACCATGTGCAGAAGGTACCTGTCATAACATTTGTGACCCTGGACCACAAAACGAGTCATAGGGGTCAATTTTTTGAAATTGAGATTTATACTTTATCTGAAAGCTAAATAAATAAGCCTTTTTGTTGATGTATGGTTTGTTTGGTTAAGACAAAATTTGGCGGAGCTACAATTATTTGAAAATTTAAAATCAGAGGGTGCAAAAAAATCTAAATATAGAAAAAATACCCTTTAAAGTTGTCAAATGAAGTTTTTAGCAGTGCATATTACTAATTAAAAATGAAGTTTTCGATCATTTTGACCCATACAATTTATTGTTGGCTATTGCTACAAATATACTTGTGCTACTTGTGACTGGTTTTGTGGTTCAGGGTCACATTTTCTGCACATCTAAATGACACAGTACTCAGTTTGATCAGTGTTTTGTCTGAAGTAGGCAATATCAGTCTCACAGCAACATGTGTAAATGTTTGACTGCTTCTTTTCTTCTTTCAGACTTATGCAGAGATGGACCCCACTACAGCAGCCTTGGAGAAAGAGCATGAAGCGGTAAGAGGGGAAAACATTTGCATAACACTCACTGGAGAAAAAAAAATCTGCTTTGCAGTATCACAATGCTTACAGTGTTTTCCATCAGTATCAGTAACAAAATATGTTATTGTTACTTTTATTTTCAGATCACAAAAGTAAAATATGTGGACAAGATCCAGATTGGGAACTTTGAGATTGATGCATGGTACTTCTCTCCATTCCCTGAGGACTATGGGAAACAGCCCAAGCTTTGGATCTGTGAATACTGCCTGAAGTATATGAAGTATGAGAAGACTTTCAGATACCACCTGGTCAGTCCACACAATGGTGTTTTTGTTGATGCACACAGTAACTTCTGTTGTTAAACCATAGGGGGTGCTATATATCTTTGTTAATGAATGTAAAATGCTTGGAGTGTTGCAGTAATGAGGTATTTTTGTAGGCCAACCCAGAAGCTAACATAACCCTGTTTCCCTCAAAAAAAGTCAAATGGATTTTTCCAGCGGCTTACGGAATTTCTATGAAAATCAGCTTGATTCTGACACGTTCATCAAGATAATCTTCACAAATGAACACACCTTTTTATGAAAATACATGTAAATACAAGCACCAGAAATAAAAAGATAGAAGCTATAAACATGTTACACCACCGTTGGATGACTTCTACCACCACCACTAAGTTTGTTAACTCTTTCAATCTTTATTTAAAATCTACAAGTTGAAAAGTTTAGTTAGGATGGTGTGTTCTTGTCTTTATTTCTTCAGTCGAAAAGTAATTATGATTTGAGGAAATCATTCCGGGATCTTTCTCCATATAGTGGACCTCAATGCGAGCCAACACTTTGAAGGACCAAACTGCAGTTTTAATGCAGCTTCAAAGGACTCTACATGATCCCAGCCGAGGAATAAGGTCTTAGCGAAACGACCAGTCATTTTCTAAAAAAATAAATAAAAATATATACTTTTTAACCGCATAAGCTCGTCTTGTATTAGCTCGACCTTGTGCATTACATAATTGTGTGACGTAGGCAGAAGTACCAACCCACTGTTTACAAAACAAACATGCACACATCCCTTACAAAAACTGGTAAAACAATGATGTTGGACGATTTTGAAGTTGGAGGAGTAAATGAGATGCCGTTTTTCACCCTACTCTACCTTTTTGAACTGAAGTCCACAGATGAAAAGCTAACCTCGTGTGACTTCCAATGCGATTACATAAATTGTGAAGTCGGGGACGCAGAGCTAGTGCAAGACATGGATTAGTGGTTGAAATGTATATCATTTGTTTTTTTAGAAAATGACAGATTGTTTCGCTAGATAAGACCCTTATCTAGATCGTGTAGAGCCCTTTGAAGCCTCATTGAAACTACAATTTGGACTTTCATCCCATTGATCCCCATTAAAGTCCACTATATTGAGAAAAATCCTGGAATGTTTTCCTCTTAATTAAACCTTAATTTCTTTTCGACTGAAGAATGAACAGCACATGAACATCTTGGATGACAAGGGGGTAAACCTAATTTAGGCATTTAACCACAAACTCACTGATTTCAGGATGATAGAACCGGAAATGCGAAAAATCCTGTCTTGTTTGGGTTTTAGGGCTCATTCCTGTAGCACTTCATTTTACTAGCGTTTGTTCATAGATCAGTGTTGATTTTAAATTGTGTTTTGTCATAGTTTTATAGCATTTCTGTCTTCCCAGAGTAAGGTTAATGTTCTTGAATTTATACTGTCTTTTGTTTTCCATTTTCTTTGTTCCCCGATGGTTCCCGTTTCAGTCGCAGTGTCAGTGGCGTCAGCCTCCAGGCAAAGAAATTTATCGCAGAAACAATATCTCAGTATACGAGGTTGACGGGAAGGACCATAAGGTGAGCCAGATCGTACGTCCCGTTAAAACGAAACCTGGGAACGAATGATTTGGTGACAGATTTCAAACTCCTATGTGGGTGTCATTTTTCCTGACAGTTTGTCGTTCTCACTGTCCTTCTCGCTGTAGATCTACTGTCAGAATCTGTGTCTCCTGGCAAAGCTCTTTCTGGATCATAAAACGCTTTACTTTGACGTAGAGCCATTCATCTTCTACATCCTCACTGAAGTCAACAAACAGGGAGCACATATCGTGGGTTACTTCTCTAAGGTAAAGTCTATCTTCAGTTGTTTTTTGCAGTGAATCTGATTATTTGTGTCTTTATTAACAATGTATTCTTCATGAGCAGGAGAAGGAGTCTCCAGATGGGAACAATGTCGCTTGTATTCTCACTCTTCCTCCATACCAGCGAAGAGGATATGGAAAATTTCTAATAGCGTTCAGTAAGTTTTGCCCTGATTTACCTCTCAGCAGTTGTTCACTAACCACTTTGATACACTGATAATTGGTTTTTGTCTCATATTTATCTCAGGTTATGAGTTGTCTAAGCTGGAGAGTACGGTGGGGTCTCCAGAGAAGCCTCTGTCAGATTTAGGGAAGTTGAGTTACAGGAGTTACTGGTCTTGGGTACTACTAGAGATTCTGCGAGACTTCAGAGGGACGCTGTCCATCAAAGACCTCAGGTACACATCCGTTCCCAAATACAAGAACAAATCTGCCAAGGCTTTGATGAAGAGATCTAACTAATGCATAACATCTTCACCCACAGTCAAATGACAAGCATTACTCAGAGTGACATCATCAGCACACTACAGTCTCTGAACATGGTCAAGTACTGGAAAGGTCAACATGTCATCTGTGTCACACCAAAACTTGTAGAGGAACATCTCAAAAGTGCCCAGTACAAGAAGCCACCAATAACAGGTAACGGATGTGTAAAAAGCATTTGATGCCCCTTGTTCTATTGTTAGCCTTATGTTTGTGTTATCACGAATTAAACATTGACATTTTGTTTCCACAGTGGACACACATTGTTTGAAATGGGCGCCTCCAAAACACAAGCAGGCCAAGTTCTCTAAAAAATGAGGCCAGTCATAAACATCACAAAAAATGAGTGAAACTGCCCCAGATGTTTTTCACCGCTGATCTAAACGTCGTGTAGAAATACTTTCTCCAAGAGGGAAAGGTGTAAGATTGTACATTCGCATTGTAATGAGTCTGTTATTTTTTTTAATAAATGAATAGTAATATTCATGTCATTGTTTGTGAATCATCTTTATTATTCATTTTAGTACATCAGTATGGTACTTCAGTTCTGTTATGTGAAGCAGTTTAATATTTATACCAGACTCTACTTCATTTTCTTCACATGAAAGTTGTAAAGTTAAGCTACGTTATGCTGAATTATTCATTAGGCAGTATGGAATTACCTGTCGCACATGCAGCACCTGTCTGGCTTTTAGGTGAAAGTTGATCTCTATATACACTGTGCTGAAAATAAGGTATATATATAAGATAAAGAGGGTCAAATGACTGGCCCTTCAGTTTGAGGAACAATAACTTGGTAACAATAATACTTAAGGAAGGGATTTTTATACCACTTACACTGAACTACAATGCCAGTCAAAAGTTTTTAAACAGTAAGTTTAATGTTTGTTTTTTCTCACCGAGCCTGCATTTATTTAATTCAAAGTACAGCAAATATTTGTATATTCCTGTAATCAAAGCTAAATTTTCTGCATCATTATTCCAGTCTTCAGTGTCACATGATCCCTCAGAAATTATTCTAATATGTTGATGTGCTATTCAAGAAACATTTGTTATTATTATTATTATTATTATCAATATTTAAAATAAAAAGAATCAGGATTCTTTGATGAATAGAAAGATCCAAAGATCAGCATCTAAAGCTGGTGTACCATTATACACTATTCCACTTAATTTTATTTAGAATTTTTTTTTTTTTTGGAAAAGACAGAAAATTAATACTTTAATTTAGCAATTATGCTTTAAATTGATAAAAAATGATGATAAAGACATTTATAATGTTACAAAAGATTTATATTATAGATAAATGCTATTCGTCTGAACTTTCTATTCATCAAAGCAACCTGGAAAAATTCTACTTGTTTTCAACATAATAATAATAATAAATGTTTTTTGAACAGCAAATCAGAATATTAGAATGATTTCTGAAGGATCATGTGACTGGAGTAATGATGCTACAAATCAGCTTTGAAATTACAGGAATGAATTACATTTTAAAATATATTCAAATAGAAAACCGTTTTTTTAAATAATACTGTTTTTGCTGTACTTTGAATCAAATAAATGCAGGCTCGGTGAGCAGAAGAGACTTCTTTAAAAAACATTAAAAATCTTACTGTTCAAAAACTTGAGTGATAGTGTACATACAGTATTAATTACATAGTAATTACAAAATTACATATTAATGATAAATTATTTAACGAAGCCTTATTTTTATTTATTACTATTATAATAATTATTATTATTTTTAACTAAAATGATAAATGATGTGTTCCAAAGGCATTAGGTTAACTTTTTGTTTTAGTGTGAATAAGACGATTCAAATATGGTTAATTTAGTGAAACGATAAATTAGCTGTTACTGTTGTTTCACAATAAATACCATAATTTAACGATGGTTACTGTAGTAAAACATGCGTAATTTTCAGAATGAATTGAGTAATAGTGAAAACGTTGCATCTAAGTATAGAAAATGCTCTTACAAGATGTTAAAAATCAGTTCATTTAAAATGTCTTGAATATTGCATTTTTTTTCAGGTTTCTGTGCCATATAATGTGCCGCGAATATTAACGTGTGGGTTGAGAAGAGATTACTAAAGGCTCAGTTTACTTTAAGTCATTACCAAAAATAATCTCAGTGTAACCGGGCGGCACGTACAACAGGAATTCTGCTCTCCTCC
The DNA here is from genome assembly GCA_019740295.1 of Labeo calbasu. NCBI lineage: Eukaryota > Metazoa > Chordata > Actinopteri > Cypriniformes > Cyprinidae > Labeo > Labeo calbasu. Next base: position 48,786 of record JAHKKF010515900.1, read on the forward strand.
ACTGTGAATCTTCTTTATGTCGAGAACAACGGGCTCATTATTTGGGAGGAGATTGAGACGGCGCTTTGTGATTGGACGCTGGCAGCAGGTAGAACCGCACAGGTAGTTTTCACGCATTCCCTGGCAAATGATGATTCCTGCGTTTTCGCTCGCTGAGCTTTTCTTCCTTCTCAATCAAATCAGCATCTTTGTCTTAAGCTCTCAGCGCAAATGTAAATTAATGCCGGAGAGATACGAATATGTTACGTTTTCAGGAGGCATCACAAATGTGTAATTTGGCGCGATCAGAGTCCTCGGATGTTCGAGGTTAAATCGTTTTCTTGTGCGTTCTTGAGTCGTTTGACGTTTTTTATTGTTAGAGTATATGTGACTCTGGATTATTTCTCTTGGATATTGGACCTGTGACATTACAAGTAAGTTTTTGGAGTTGTTCATAACCATGTTAATTGTTCTTTGTTGAGTTAGAGCCCAATAAGAGTCACGAGGGCAAATTATAGTAAAAAAAAACATTAATGTGATTATTTACAGATACTTAACCAACTAAACAGAACAGAATGACTGATTCATGGCTACAGCTACTTCTTGTCTTGATGTTAACAGGTAAGTCTTATCAGGGTGTAGTAAGGTCTATTAGGACAACTATTTGTTTGACTGCATTCATGATATTCATAATTTGTCTTTCTGTGTCTTAAAAGCTTCTGGTCTGTCAACGTGTGTGGCACAAGGTAATTATTTTTCAGTTTATGGTTCAGTGACAGGATTTGGATATCTGAGATCAAAGAGAATTCTTTGACATTTTTAATTTAAATGTATTAATTTATTATTTGTGCCCTTAAGAATGTAATCTTTATGTTGTTTTAATACAATTTTTTTTATAATGATTTAAGAAAATGATTAGAAGTGAAGAAAATGATTTAAATTAAGTACTAAATACTGTACTGGCACAAAATACTTTATTATTTTAATAACAAAAGTCTTCAAACATTCAAACAAGGTATTTAAGGCTGCTCTATTTGATGTGAACAAGACAACTTTCTATTAAAAGGCCAAAATATAAAAAATGATTAAACTTTTGTAACAGTCATAATCGTGTCTATATTGGTTTTCTACTGTTTTACTGTTTTCTTGTCACATGACCAAAATTGCACTTCCTGCATGTCCATTAAATTTTTCAAATTTTATATTTGATATATTATATTCTATATTTTATAATGATATTTAAAAAATAAAATTGGTTCACTGCTTATTTTTAATTTATTATTTGTATTAAATATGAACAAATTATCAACAACTTTTTTTCCCCATTTACATTAATGCATTCGGCAGATTTTTTTTTTTTTTTTTATCCCAAATGACTCATGGATTTACATTTTGCCAGTTAATATTCCCTAGAAATTGAACCCATGCCCTTGAGGTTGCTAGCACTATGCTGTACTGTTTGAGTTTCAGAATTTCCAGTGAATTACAGCAAATCTCCTGACTGTCACACTTTAGATAATTTTACTTGAAGCCTCATATTACATATCTAAATGACATAAAGTGAAAATATGTTAATCACAGTTAGAAAAAAAAGCATATTCAGGTCATATTGGTTTGAATTTCATTGATATGCATTTTTAATAGCTTAATAGATCTGTATTTTAAAAAAAAATGAGCATCACGTCATTGACCTTTATAAACGTTCTCCTCCTTCTCTTTAAGTTTGTAACCTTACCCACAACTGTTTTCACTCACACCTATGCTGCTGTTTGTTTAGCTCCTTATTAATATAGTGAGAAGAAGTAATGATACTCTAGGGGTGTTGTAGGGCAGGTGTGATCCGGTAAGAAAATCTCTGCTGTGTATGTGCACTAAATCTCCTCTGACCTGTTCACGTGAGTGTGCGGCAAGCCTCCGCTAGGAAAACGCATCGTGGGAGGAGTTGAAGCCTCAGCAGGGTCATGGCCATGGCAAGTGGACATTCAGATGGGAGCCAACGGCCATGTTTGCGGCGGATCCATAATTGCAAAAAATTGGGTCCTCTCTGCAGCACACTGCTTTCCTAAGTAAGTATCATCATATTAGCAATGACAGTGTTGACTATAGAGAAGTTAATGTTCTTTATCTGCTATCCTCAGCCCCTCAGAAGTGTCTTCGTATCGTCTGTACATGGGGCGCCATCTGCTCAATGGCTATAACCAATTTGAGATGGTCAGTCAGGTGCAGCGAGTGGTTGTTCCAGAAGGATACTCAAACCCTGAGGAGGGCAGAGATGTAGCATTAGTGCAGCTGCGCTCTCCAGTCACCTGGTCAGACAGGATCCAGCCTGTGTGTCTGCCATATGCTGGATTCGTGTTCAACAGTGGAACCTTATGCTACGTCACGGGCTGGGGACACACACAGGAGGGCGGTAAGTGGATCATAAAGGAAATAAGGGGTAACTACAGCAAATAACTGATTTTTTTTTATTGCCAAGATATTTAAAGGGGACATCGGATGCCAATTTCCAACAAGTTGGTATGATTCTTTAGGGTCTTCATGAAACGTCTGCAACATATTTTGGTTAAAATTCCTCAATGGTCATGTAATACAACACCTTTTTACTAGTCTAAACAGCTCTGTTCACAGCAAGCTGTTTTGGTGCATGTCTCTTTAAATGATAATGAGCTACAGTTCACTCCATCCCCTATCTTCTGTTTTTTTTTTTGTGTATTTGGTAGCGCGTTGTAATTGAAAACTAGTGAAAACTAGTCCTTAGTGGCTCTGATGTCAGGAGGAAATGAAGACTCTTATGTTCACTTAAACATCCAACTACGAAACACTTGCATTGCTTATGAGACATTGTTGTCGCTACAGCGGCTCAAGCGCGGAGAAAATGGCGGACAGCATACAACTGGCTGAAATGTGCTAATACGGGACAGTCTGTCAGCGGGTGTGGGCGGGGCTAGATCAATATGACATCATACTGCTCAGAAAATCAAAACGGCTTGATAATTGAGACTGTTTAGTTGTTTTGGATATTAAAAACATGAGTAAATGGATTTTTATTACTGTACGGTGGCTGTGTCCACACACTGATAACACACATTTATATGCAAACTTAAAAGTGAATTTTGCATCCGATGTCCCCTTTAAGTGGGAAAGGAGGAGAAAGAGGTTTTTTTCATAAAATTTAAATATTATAAACAGTTTTGTAGCTATGTTTTATTTCTGTGCAAACAGTAGAGCATGTTGTTGGCAACACCAAAATTACCTAACGTAAAAGCGTTGGCAAATTTATAAATGTAAATACCCACAGAAAGTAGTCGAGAAACTTAGATTATGAAATACATAAAAAAGGTTTCTATTTAGAGTTTTTGCTGCTGCCTTCAAAGATAAAATAGAAATTATGTGTGCACAATATATCCCACAACACATCAGAGTGTGCAGGCATGTTCATGAATGTGATAAAGTCACAAAATCGCTGGAAGAATATAAGTTACCTCAAAAATCTAAATGTGTCAGATTGAGAGCCAGAACATAATATAAGATTCAGAAGTGATTCAGAGTGAGAAACAATTTCATGATGCCTTGCATTTATGCAAATTGTCCATAGCTGCTGCATGGAAAAGATAAAAATGATTTGACATGGAAATGATAGATAAGAGATAAGACTGCTTTCTGTCAGTAGCAAATACATGTATCATATGATGGTCATGCAAAAAATAAAATAAAAAACAATGTCTGGACAAATCATTGTAGCTTAGATCTGTTCCCATTTTATCGCATGTTAGTTTAACAATGTTTTGGATGTTTGGTGACAAGTGTGACAAAATCAGTACTGTTACTTGGATTTATTCCTTTAAACAGTTTCCCTCACTGGAGCTGGGGCGCTACGGGAAGTGCAGGTGCCCATTATCGACCAGTCCTCCTGTCAGTCAATGTATCAGATTTTGTCATCTGATTTAGTAACAGTCGACGTCCTATCTGACATGATCTGTGCTGGATATATGGAGGGAGGCAAGGATTCCTGTCAGGTATGTGATACTATCACACTGCCATTGCACTGACTATAACACCATGTTGATAACATAACTGGCTCTTACAGGGGGACTCTGGAGGCCCTCTGGTTTGTCCTGGTGGCAATGGGACTTGGATTCAAGCAGGAGTTGTAAGTTTTGGACTTGGGTGTGCTCAGAAGAACCGTCCAGGTATCTATTCCAGAGTCTCGAGCTTTGCGGCCCTCATCCGCAGCACAGTTCCAGAAGCTCAGTTTTTCGGTCACGCTCGGAGGAGCCAAAGTCAAACATCTCTTGTTTTAGGCCTCTGTTTTGCATTAGTACTTCTGTGGAGATAGTAGATTAGTTAACTATATGCAATGTACATTTGAAACACCACAAGCTTTGTTTGTGTGGCATTGATTTGCCATGTTTTGAATGCTTGTACCCGGTGCAAAAGTATTGCAAATTATTTTTTAAAAACAATGTGATACGTGACATGTTTATGATCTAGTTGTTATACTGTTGTTATTGTGTATAAGTTTTCTTTTATGCAATTTCAGTAACGTCACCAAGACCTCAGAACACTGTAAAATGCCAATATCCTAATTAATAGGATAAATACAATATGATTTTGTATTTCTTGTATTGATTATTTGTATGAAATTGATTTAATTGCATAAGGCATATTATTGCACATTACAGCTTGGTTTGTTCTACTGCTTTCACGCATGCATTCAATACCAGTGTTGTAACTTCTTAAAGTCCCCCTGTAGTGAAAATCAAGATTTTTATGTTGTTTATTTGTCTATGTGGAGTTTTTAATATGCTTTTAGACAAACCATGTGCCAGTCCATTAATCGACACCATTGCTGAGTATTTTCTCCTTAAAACTGTAACGTTAGTTTCCCAAAGGCTGTCCCAGAAATGCGGTCTGAAACAGCCTTTTTTTGCTACGTCACAAACTTCAGTAACCAATCACGTCAGAGGATAGATTCCTATCGTATGCAAAATATACCAATAGGATTATCAGCACAAAACCAAATATTAAATAGTATAGCATTTAATAGAGCACATAGAGCATTAAATAGAACACAACCGCTAGGCGCTAACCGCTAACTTGAAAAATAACCCGCGGCAACAGTGTAGAAGTAGCCCGGAGTCAGACGCACCTCTCCCGCATTGCCGTCTGCACTGTACTCGCATATGCTCGCGGGCGCGAACTGGAATCACAAAGTAGGCTTCATTGGAGCCTTCAAGGGGTTTTGAGGGCACAACATCGTCAAGTAAGTAACTTTAACAAATTTTACAGTATCCACTGTAGTTGTCCGCTAGTAAAAACATAGTTTTATCAGTCATTAGTAGTGTTCCGCCATTATATCGTGTTTACTACTGCTTAGTTAGTGGATCAGGGGAGCTCTGGCTGGCGGGGCTAATTTGCATATTCATAGATCCGCGTATAGTAAATGAGACAAGGGGGATAGAGTTACATTCAAGCTGTTTTAAGGCATGAGTAAATTATTTTCACAAGAAAAACATTTAAATATGTCATTTTGATGATCAAAGATCAGTTTTAAGGGATAAAAATCTTGACTACGGGGGGACTTTAAATATTTTTAGAATTTATATTAAATTAGTATGCCACCTGTTTTCCCTTTTGTTCGTGTTTGTATTTATTCATTTCTTTTTATTATTATTATTATTATTATTATTAGGATGCGCAGTTATAGACAATGCAAATCGATATGAGCTTTATTTTTTATGCATAGTTTTTGGTATTCACACACACCTAAAGATGCTTTGTTTAACTTCTTTAAAGAAAATACGTTTTTAAGTCTGGATTTTACGTGGTTTTAAATGTGTAATTGTATGCGTTAACTGTGAATAATGACTTACTGTAGTCTAAATAAGTTTGTAAACATCCCAAAGCTGAATGAATGGATGATAGTATGACATCACCGGTGCCGCCTACAGGCTCAAACCGACACAACAACGTCAGCCTCCGCTCAGTTGCGCAGTTTATATTGGTAACCGAAGGTGACTGCGCAACATTGCTAAAATTGGTCTTTTGCATAAGCTCCTAAAAGGATTTCAAGCGCGAGTATGGCGTCAAATGGTAAGATTAGTTCAATGCAGTATGATTTCGCGTGTTATTAGCTGTAGGTTTTGCCTAAACGTAGCATCTGGTACAAAACGTACCTCGTAATTTTCCACAAATAGTCTGTCTGGGTCATTCGCACCTGGTGAGGACATTTAGTGTCGTTATGTACATGTTACAAAAGCCATAGGCATACTTGGTGCCTTTATGGTTTATTTGTGAAAAGGTAAAAACGAAGAACATGTCGGCATCCGCCATTTTGTTTGCAGCGCTTTCAATTTTAACTGGTTTGTTCTACTGACCTATATTTGATCTGAGCCCACTATACATCGATTCAAATTCAGACTCAACCAATTAAAAATGTTACAAAATGAATTATTATCTGGCGTTCTCCACGTCCAATATACACTGGAAAAAACTGAAACGCTCCCGATGAATGAATTATGTGAATGAGATGGTTCATTTAAAAAAACGGGTATATGTTTAGTTGTATTAAGGGGGTAGTCTACAAAAATGTGTTTTGATTACCAAAAAACATCTTTGTTTTCCACACAGGACAGTCATACAGGTTTAGAATGACATGAGGGGGAATAACGTTAAATAATGCCTGTTCATTTTGGGGTGAACTTCACGCTAGTAGTCTCTCTCTCCCTAAGGCCAATCCAGACTAATTTTTGATCTTGCAAATACTTGTAAATTACCAAAAAACAAAACAAAAAAAAACTGCCACCGTTTATAATGAACATTGTCTTTTCTTTTTAGATTATGCCCAAACCTCAAGCCATGGGTAAGTTTCCATGCATCCTTTGCGAAGTGTCATCATAATATTAAATGATTCCTCACATTTATGATTAAAATAATGAATTTGTTGTGCCCAGTTATGGTGGTTATGGAGGACAGTCCAACCAGAGTTACACTCAGCCCTCTGGCCAAAATTACAGCCAGCAGAGCTATGGAGGATACAGCCAAAACTCAGAGAGCAGCTCTACTTATAGTCAGGGTGGATATGGTTCCAGCTATGGACAGTCCCAATCAGGTATTATTCATTAATACCTCTAATTTTACCACAGTACAATTGACCTTGGACCACAAAACAAGTCATAAGGGACATTTTTGAAATTGAGGTTTGTAAATCATCTGAAGGCTAAATAAATAAGCTTTCCATTGATGTATGTTTTTTAGGATAGGACAATATTTGGTTGAGATACAACTATTTGAAAATCTGGAATCTGAGGGTGCAAAAAATCTAAATACTGAGAAAATTGCCTTTAAAGTTGTCCAGATAAAGTTTTTAGCAATGCATATTACAAATCAAAAATTAAGTTTTGATATATTTGCGGTAAGAAATTCACAAGATATCTTCATGGAACATGATCTTTACTTAATATCCTAATGATTTTTGTCATAAAAGAAAAATTGATCATTTTGACCCATACAATGCATGTTTGGCATTTATTACAAATATACCTGTGCTACTTAAGACTGGTTTTGTTGTCCAGGGTCACAAGTATTTTGCATATGCCAACTTCTGCTATCATATTTAAATCTTTTTCTTTTTTTATAGGAGGATATGGGTCTCAGCCCCCCTCTCAGGGCTATAGTCAGTCCAGTCAGTCATACAGCTCTGGAGGATACAGTAGCAGCACCCAGCCTCCACCAGCTCAAAGTGGAGGCTACACTCAGCAGACTTCTTTTTCGGGCTATAATCAGCATCAGTCTACTCCTCCATCTGCCTCTAGGTGAGATTTCAACTGTGAATCAGGATGTCAATGTGTCTGAATCTAGTTTTGTTAAAGATAATGCTTGTGCTCAGTGTTTTTAGTGATAATATTGATTAGAATGTAACAAACCCATTTTGTGTTCAGCAACTATGGCAGCAGCTCCCAGCCATCTGGCTACGGTCAGCAGCAGCAGCAGGGTGGGAGTGGCTATGGTGGCAGTGGGGCTCAGTCTGGAGGATATGGCAGCACTGGAGGACAGAGCGGTGGATACGGGAGTAGTGGGGGACAACACCAGTCCTCTCAGCATGGAGGAGGGCCTTACAACCAATCTCCCAACTACAGCTCTCCTCCACCTCAAAACTATGGGCAACAAAGTCAGTACGGACAGGGAGGTGAGCTTGAGAAATTAGTTAAACAAGGCATCATATGTAAGTTAGACGGCAATTGGAAATAGAACGGTTTAGTTTGTAGTCCAAAAATCTAGAATAGAATAGAATCAGTCGTAAAGAAATTGTTTTTTTGAGGAAAACATTTCAGGAATTATCTCCATATAGAGGACTTCTATGGTGCCCCCGAGTTTGAACTTCCAAAATAAAGTTTTTAAAAAAGTTTAAATGCAGCTTCAAAGAGCTCTAAACGATCCATGCCGAGGAAGAAGGGTCTAATCTAGCGAAACAATCGGTTATTTTCTTTACAAAAAATTGACAATTTATATAATTTTTAACCTTAAATGCTCGTCTTGTCTAGCTCTGAGTGAACTCTGTGTAATCCGGTTTAAGGCAGTTAGAGTAGGTCTAAAAACTCCCATCTCTTTGTCTTCTTCAACTTCAAAATCATCCTACATCCTGGTTTTACCATGGCTTTTTTTTAATATATGGTGTTTGATCTTCTTTGCACATTCACTTTGTAAACACTGGGTTGGTACTTCTGCAGTAATGTAGGACGATACGGGGTTAATAAAGGCCTTCGGAAGTAAAACGATGCATTCGTAAAAAAAATATTGCCAAACTTTATAAACCGTTTTAAATATGGATATTTTTCTTACACAAATGCATTGATTTGCTTCAGAAGGCCTTTATTATCTTCTGGAGCTGTGTGGAGTACTTTTTATGATTGATGGATACATTTTATTGGTCCTCAAAATCTCAACACCCATTCACTGCCATCTTAAAGCTTGGAAGGGCCAGGACATTTATTAATGTAACTTTAATTCTGTTCATCTGAAAGAAAAAAATTATATACACATAGGATGGCTTGAGAACGAGTAAATCATTGGGTAATTTTCATTTTTTAACGTTTAAGGCAGACATGTAATGTAATGTATTCAATTCTAGGTTACAACCAGGATACCCCGCCAATGAGTGGAAGTGGAGGAGGCGGCTATGGTGGTCAGGATGGCGGATATAGCCAGGATGGTAGAGGTGGACGTGGTCGCGGAGGTGGAGGTGGCTTTGGAGGTCGAGGAGCGGGTGGGTTTGACAGAGGTGGTCGTGGAGGACCCCGTGGCAGAGGAGGAATGGGGTAAGCAAATATTCATGTCACGCACTTTTCTCATCTCCTTCACCACATAAAGTCCACCTGTATGCATCAGTGTTTCATTTAGGGAAAAAGCAACAGGTAAAAGGTTAAAATAGAATCAAACGTGTTGCACCGTATCAACTGGCTGGGCTGAAAGTAAATGGTGGCCCTTGATTAACTACAAAGTCTTGAGTTGTGGTGTAAAGTTACGATCTACCTAAACCATTAACATGGAGTAAAACTCGATGCAGAAAATTCTTCCAATTATGAGCCAGAATGCTCTGGTGTATGATTTATTGGTGATTCTCATATTCATGTATTTACCTAAAATGATACATGATGTTAAGTTGGTGCCAGTGTGTGCTGAATATTGCCATGTCTTCATCTTTCACAAGATGGAACCAACCAAAGGTTCACATAAAATTAAACAAACACTAATTCGAAGTTGCAATAAATGACCAGGTCTTTACTTTAAATAAGAAATCAGTTTATCATTGACTTATCAATGGAAAAAAACAAAACAAAACAAATGAATTATGGGTTTGGACGTGACCTGTCCTGTGACAATAAGTTGTACCATTTTACTACTTGTCTATGGGAGTGCATCACATCACATGTTTGCCTTCACACGTCTGCATTGCACATTGTGACCAGGAGTCTACTAATGTTATAATTCATTATATTTGAGGTTTTATAGACATTTTGTTTACATATAGTGTTAGTATGGCATATTGTTTTCATTATGATTTCCCGTTTTATCCGTAATTTTTATAATGTTTTAGTTTTGAAGTAGTATTCAGGTATTCGGGTTTGATACTATGTCAGTATGTTCTGATACAGTTAAAAAGAGTTAATATGCAGAGTATTGTGAACGACTGTATTGATTTTGCTTTCCTAGACTTTTTTTTTTATTTATTTAGAATTTCAGTAGCAATGAGGTGTTTGACTTATTGGAGTGAATTGATTCGGTATGATGCTTTAATGGAAAAAGACCTCTTCAAAACGCTACTTGAAAGTGAGGACATGAGTGTTAGAGTGCTAAAACGCTTGCTTGTTTCTCCTTCTGCTGCATTTTTTTTTTTCTCCAGATGCCAAAAGCTAAAGTATTGGTACAACCATGGTATCAAAAACATACAGTCTTTCACAACACAAAGTTGTATTAATAGGCAGGTTAAGGTTAAAATGTTACATTTAACACAATTATTTAAAACAGCAGATGATAAATCGCGTCTGACTGTGATCCCATATTCTGGTAAACACCTTAAGGTTCTGTCATGTACAAACACCTGTTCTCTAAATCTTCTCCATCCTCTCCTACAGGATTATTGTGTGTTGCAATGCTTTAATGAATCTTTAAATCTCCTCCTAGGCTGTTGTCTACAAGGTTCAGCGATTTAGGCTTTTCCTTTTGAAGGCTCTAGAAAACTGGGAACTGGGAAAGATTAGTCAAGAATAAATTAGGCAGGTGTGACTATTGAATAAAGAAAAACTTAAGGGCGAAAAAGAAAAAAAAAAAGGTTTTGCATCAGGGAATGTTTAAAGATCCTTTCAAATCTTAAAAGTATGGAAAAGTTGATTTAATCCAAAAGGGGGAGAGTGGTCACATCAGTTACGTCTCTATTAATTTAAATGCAAAACTGAATGCAGTGTATGCAGTTTCTGTCCAAAGTAACACAACATGGATACTGTTTGGGTGAAGGTCCTGGGATAAAGATGTACCTTCGATCTGATAAAATAAAATAATTGATTTGGTGAAAGAAAATGAAAAATTGAGTTCACAGATGCACTGCAAATCTGCATGGTAAAAAATATATGGTAATTCTTTTGAGCAAAATAGGCCAAATGGTTTTGATATAGGGGCCTGCATGACTTTGGGAAGGAAATATCAAAAGGGTTTCCAGGAAAGGTGAACCTAGTGAGAGGGGACAGCAGGGAAAGGGGGCAATTGGGATCTTGGGGGCAAAATAGAAAAGATGATGGAGATGGGTGGGGCCTTTCCAGCCTCAAGAGTGAAATGGGGCACTACCCTCATCAACCTTCAATTCGTCTTGCTTCTCTCTCCTTCTCCGTCAGAATGGGCGATCGTGGAGGATTCAATAAGTTTGGTGGTAAGTGACAAACTCTTTAAACAAGGAACTTCAGGGGTTTAAAGAGATCCTGGTCAAAGAGGGAGGAGTGGGTGTCTGGTCGTGTCTCAGAGAAACTTGCGCTTACATGTATTTGTAAAAGAATACACTAAAACGAATATGGTAACCACTTGATGTGTGTGGTAAACAACTACGCTTTAATACATTTAGCAACAGCATGCCATTATGGATGGTTAAGGAAGAAATACAAACTCATTTGAAAACTCATAGGAAATCTAAAAGAAAAAAGAAAATTCTGTAATTTACTCAAACTCGTGTTGTTCCAAGTCTAAATGACTTTTTCTTATGTGGAACACAACAGAAGATCATATAGAATTTTAATTTTGGGTGAATTATTGGTGTAAGTACAATGTTTCAAAATATACTTCCTCTTGTTAATGTCGCTACACGGTTGAGAAAACATTCCCAATAAGGAAAAAATTAGTATTTACTAATTTTCAGATGTTAAAATTATACGTTTTTTTAAATGGTTTGCACTGTGAATCGCTGGAATCGGAATCTATTGAATTAGAATCTGAACGTGGAACAAAATGGTAGATACGTGTTAGTTTTGGCAGTGACATCTTACAAAAAGCATGTGACTCTAATGGTTTGTTGTGGTTTTATGCCCTTTTATTAAAAAGTGGCTTACAATGCATTCAAGATAGACATTTTTGTTTATCAGTGTGACTCCCTGTGAATCAAACCAATGTGCCTTTCTTTGGTTGTTATGCAAAAGTGAAAGTCGTGACATTTGCCAAGTAACCAATGCCATAACCAATGGTAACCAGTACTTGGAATTTGTGCTTTGCATTTCACCCATCCAAGTGTGCACACACCCATGAGTAATGAACAAACACGCACACACCGTGAACACACACCCGGAGTAGTGGGCAGCTGCAGTTTACGGGGAGCCATTGGGGGTTTGGGCATCTCAGTCATTGGTATTGAGCGTGGAAGACCTACAAGACTCATAGCCGCGAATGGTACTTGGACTCGAATGGTACGCGGCCTTCGGGTTACAAGTTCGACTATCTAATCATTAGGCCATGACTTTTTGCCCTTAAAAAAAGTGACTCAGTTGTGTTGCAAGAAGGGCTTTTTCAGTGCTTGCACCTACTGTGGCAGTTTTGTTTTGTGGTGGTTGAACAGTAAAAGTGACATGCACATACCTTTATCATTTGTTCTGTTCTCACAATGCATGTAATGCCTCCAGAAGTCTTGGAGAATGTTAAATATTAAAAAAAAAATTAATTAAATAAAAAAAGTCCTGTACTGTTACTGAGATTTATTTTGCAGGGCCAGTTTTTTCAAAAAATCACACAAAATTATATTTTCAGAATTTACCTTTAAGTATCTAATTACATTTTTTATTTTTAATGTATTATTTTTTTTTTTTTCACTTTTTGTTGCACCCAACTTGAGCACTTTTGCTTCTAAAAAAAAAAAAAAAAGGTGTCGCCAACAACTGGATTCTAGAGGTTGTTCAAATCTATCTGTGTCATGTGGTTTTAGTGTTGTACTGGTCTGATGAAGGTCCTAAAGGAATAATTCAACACACAAACAAGTAAATGATTCAAAACAACGTGAATGGAGACCTGGAGATAGGAGTCAATATTACATAGCATGTTCACAATATAAAATACGGTCTGAAACATGCGTAACGTGTTCATCAAAACATGTCAGCATCAGCTGGAAACCAACATGCTTGTGTTCTCCACATGGTTTCTAACCGGTAACTACATCAAATGGCATCTGAAGGTATAACAAGGTGTTGAAACACATCTGGCTAGCTCAAATACAATTTGAAATGCAACCGGATTCAGTGAAAATTGTCATGGGTTTCGTATGGAAGGAATATTTGCTGAAGATGGTGGATTGTATGGTGAAATTAAAGGTGATGTCAAAGCCTGCTACACTTTGGGGTTAAGGAACGATCATGGTCATTTCCTAATACTGACAGAACACATTTGGGTTTTGGTATTCTTTACGACGTCTTCAGATTAGACTGATAAAACGTGTGAAATGGTGATTCATCGTTGATCATTGTAATCTCTTTAAAAACGTCAGTGGTGTTGACCAGAAGGTTGTTGACCAAATTGCCTAAAGTTGTGAAAAAAGGTTGTTTAACCTGGGAAAATCTAGTGTCTAGATGTACTTACAGAGCAAAAGCAATGACACAACCCAGTGTCTGACTGTTTGGAAATCTGTTTTTGTGGGATGGAAGAACGAGAACCTTATCAAATGGCCCGTGAACGTGTGGTCATGAATGTAATGTGTCCTAATATCGCTTATTACCGAGATGTTCAGTGCTGGAGTTACTCCTCAATAAAAAAAAAGGTGAATAATACTGGTTGCAAAGTGATACTAAGTGGTATTTTAAAGTTGTCTATGCATGTTTTAAAGTTGACCAAATACCTACAACTAATGAAGATGACAAGAAACCAACAACAACAAAAAACCAATAGCCGCTTTTTGCTAAGCAGACTGTACAAGTGTGGTTTGAACTAGGTGTTTATTGCATGGTTTGTCGCTTTCCAGAAAATAAGAGACAAAAAGCCAGTACATGGAGTTGTCTGATATGTATTTTGGATTGAGTACAAATCAAGCTTCTACTGTTGGTATGTGAGGAAAGAATCTCCCACTTGAGACCTTGGACTCATTCAAACGTTGGCCAGTTTTCGTCAGTTTTGAAAATGCGTAGCATTGGTTGTTGCTTGTGGTGTTCCTCTCAAATCCTCGTCAAGTCCTGTTTTCTATATTTGGAGTATTATTTCATATATAATTAATGGTACAGAAGTATATGACCTCAAAAAGTCAAAGGATTTAGAATGAGTAATGAAAGTGTGTGTAAATTGTGTACGTATATAATATTAATAACTGTTCCTTTCACTTCAAAGGGCCCAGGGATCATGGAGCCGGTGGGCCCAACAGTAAGTCAAATACGCAACTAACATAATCATATATTACTTAGATTAATCAAGCCTGATTATAAATTTCTAATTTTTGTTCCAGTGCAAGAGCCGGATAACTCTGACAACAACACCATCTTTGTGCAAGGTCTTGGAGACGACTATACCGTGGATTCAGTAGCAGATTTCTTCAAACAGATCGGCATCATCAAGGTGGAAATCTGAGAGAAAACTACCATTGTGCAGCAGCTAACTTAGCATAGTTCACTTTGTCTTAATATTGATTTATTCACACAGGTCAATAAGAAAACAGGATTACCTATGATAAATCTGTACACAGACCGAGAGACAGGGAAGCTTAAAGGAGAGGCTACTGTTTCCTTTGATGACCCTCCTTCTGCAAAAGCAGCCATTGATTGGTTTGATGGTATGTTGAAGTATATCACACTAGTTTTGTTTGCACTAGTGCCTAGAGTTTATTTTCTCCTTTCCTGGATGTCTAAATCACATACAACTATCTTCCTCAGGTAAAGATTTTAATGGAAATCCTATAAAGGTGTCCTTCGCTACTCGCAGAGCTGAATTTGGACGTGGCGGTGGCGGCGGCGGCGGCGGCATGAGAGGTGGTCGTGGTCGAGGAGGTAAAATTATACCTCTCTATGGTAATTTAAATGATCTCCTTTATTTTTTGTCTTTGTTTTCCAGACATGGTTTTCTTCTTTTCTTCCAGGGCCAATGGGCCGTGGGGGATTTGGGGGAGGAAGAGGTGGTGGTGGTTTCCCAGGCAACAATGGTGGCGGTGGCGGTGGCGGTGGTGGCCAGCAAAGAGCAGGAGACTGGAAATGTTCAAACCCGTAAGTGTTGGTTTGTAAACTTTTACCAAATTGTGAAGTGTTTAGAATCACATAACACAAATTATATACCCTCACATACACTCACATAAAGCATTATATACTTTTACATGGTGTTTGCGTACGAGTGTCTTAGCAGTGTGTGGACACAGCCACCCTACAGTGATAAAAATCCATTCATGCCTCTTTTTTAAATTCCCAAAAAACCTAAATAGTCTCAGTTATCAAGCCGTTTTGATTTTCTGAGTATTATGATGGACCGTTGATGGACTGTTTCAATATTAGCATATTT
>JAHKKF010515903.1:0-43260 GCA_019740295.1 Labeo calbasu
CAGGCGGGTATGCTGAGGCAAGATGGAGCTAAACCCTGCAGGACACCGGTCCTCCAGGACCGAGCTTGGTGTCCCTTGTTATGGAGACTTTCTTGGACCAGTAGGAAATTATGGAGGGCCAGTGTCCTGCTGAGTTTAGCTCCAACTTGCCTTAACACACCTGTTGGGAAATTTCTAGTATGCCTAGTAAGAGCTTAATTAGCTGGTTTAGGCATGTCTAATTGGGCGGACCTCTAGGACCAAGATTGGGCACCCCTGATCTACAGCATGCAAGGAAGTGTAGCAATGTGTTTCTAACAACTTAAAAAAAAAAAAAAAAAAAAAAAAAACCTTGGTACGGGGTGTCCAAACCTGATTCTGGAGGGCCACTGCAGAGTTTAGCTCCAACCTTAATTAAATACACCTGAACTAACTAATCAGGGTCTCCAGATTTAGGCCCTCTCCTAGCTAGCACCTTAAAACCTTTGTGGTCTTTAGGGAACCCTGTGGTTTCATGCACTTTGTGTACATGAGCAGCCATTGTAAGTCCACAAGACCACAAGTGCACATAAAGCCTGGGATTTGGAACAGGGCCAATCTAGAAACTTCCAGTTTGGAACTGGATGGAGTTAAACTCAAACTCAAGATTGGATACCCCTGCCTCAGCAGCTGTGTAGCAATACCGTAGAATTTTGATGTGAAGTTTTAAATGTAAGTGATCTAAGATTTTTGAACTGCTTTGTCCAGGGGTGTCCAGTCCTGCATCTGGAGGGCCACTTTCCATCAGAATTAGCTCAGGGGTCACCAAACTCAGTCCTAGAGGGCCAGTTTCCTACAGAGTTTAGCTCCAACTCTAATCAAACACACCTGAACCAGATAATCAAGGTCTTACTAGATAAACTTCCAGGCACCGACCCTCCAGGACTGAGTTTGGTGACCTCTGCTTTAGCTTTAGCCCTTAGTAAACACACCTGGACTAGCTAATTAATGTCTTCACGAACACTAGAAATGTTAAGGCAGTTTTTGGGTTAGCCTCATTTAACCCTAAATATCCCCACTGAGATCCAAGCACAAGATTCACTGTTTGGTCGTAAGACATCTAAACAGGCAAAAGTAGAGAAACGTGCAGTGTTTTTTAAGTAGTTCTCAACTGGTGGATTGTGACCTATACGGTTCAGGACAGCAGGGCTGAAACAAAGCTAAATTGTAATTATTAGTCCTCCACACAATATAATCATGTGTAGCAGGGGTGCCCAGTCCTGTTCTTAAAGGTCTATTTTTCTGTAGAGTTCAGTTCCAGCTGTGCTCCAACACACCTATTTGTAACTATCAAGTGATCCTGAAGATTTTAATCAGCTGGTTGAGGTTTGTCTGATTAGGGCTGGAGCTGAAATTAGCAGGTAGGTAAATCTAAAGGAACAGCAGATTGGTGTATAGTTAGGATAGCACAGTGTTGTTCAATCTTGTGCTCCTGAAGGTCCACTTTTCTGCAGAGTTTAGTTCTGTCTCCAATTAAACTCTACTGAACCAGCTAATCAGGGTCTTCAAAACAACAGGCTGGAAGTCTAGTAATCCTGAAGCTAAAGAAGCAGGATTGGGATCGTAAAACAAGAAGGCTTATTATCTTAAGCAACCACTTCTCCTAGCTTTTGTTGTTGACCTCAAAGGTTGTGTCTCAAACTATTTTGCGAAAGCCAGTCTAGCATGCTAACATGGAAAGACTTTGCCATGTATCCTGATCGGCAAGAACCCATACTCAAAACCAATTGAAACCATGTTTTCTATACCTTCTCAGATGACTGTAATCACCAGGTTGAAGGAGGTTAGTTTATTACACCCGTCGACGTTATCCTAGCCATTTTTTTCATTTATTTTCCACAGTATTACTGGCAGTGCTGGAATTCTACATCAATCCTACACAGCTCCCCCAGTCCCACGAAATGGCATTTCAGAGGCACATTTACATTCAGATGAGGCCCTACTTATTCACCACATCAAGAGTCCAATATCCAGCCCTTGTGAAATTTATTGGCTGTCCTCTTGCTAGATCAAATGCACGAGTCCTCGCTTTTTGGATTGCCAGACGTGGTGGCAAAAGCCGAATCAAAGGGACCTCGCCGACCCCAAGGGGCCAAGAGTATCTTGCTCCACCTAATCATGCACTTATGTAAGCCATTAATACGACCACTTCAGGCAGAATCCTAATGCTATCTTGTAACTGATGCTACTTAGTGGTAGTACAAACAAGCTGGAGCCAAAAACGGAGCACTGCGATCGTTGACAAATTGAACGTATAAGTACAAACTGTCTGACAGATACACACAAGGGGCGAACAAATGGATTGTTAATCACCACAAGCTAAAAAAAAAGAGGCTAACGTCACTTATCTTCTGCTTAGCGTTTCTCTGTTAGCTCTCTTGTTTGTGGAGCATGGTTCATTAGTTTAATGACGGCTACACAGATGGTGACTTCACCCCCTGGGGGTCAGAGCATGTTCTCTTCTCAGCCAGTGACCTGGCAACCAGGACCTAGCCCCCAGCCACCAGAATTACAAAGTGTTATTATCGGCAATGACTTATACATACAGATTGATTAGTCACTTAACCAATGATACACCATGGTATATAATTTTTTTTTTAAGCTAGTTTTAGAAGACAGCCAGTAACGTTAAAAGAAAAGGCATTTTGGTAATGTCTTCCAGTTTGAGCATTGTTTTATTGTTCAAAATGTGTCAAACAAATGCGGTTAGTATAGTTTGGTATAAAACAAAAATTATAAATTGATAAAGAGAGCTAAACATCCAGATATACAACATTAATACTTTGCTACAACATGTTGCCAAGTCTGAATAGTTTCACTCAGCTCAGCAGGCTAAAGAAAAGCATCTGGCAGATATTTTGCCACTCCTGCTGAAGCTGAATAAGCCTTTGAGGCTGTGGAATGGGTATCTATGTGTGAATCGCTGCCAGAATTACTTCACTTCACTTACTATAATGACTTCAGGGATCTAAGGTGGGTTCAGTCAGTCACAATGCTTGTGCCAGGTTGCAATGTATTATTAATGTCAGTGTAGCATGTTATACTATTAAAATTGTAGCAATTCAGTCGGAAATGCGTTTAATAAAAGTTTACAGGAGTCACATTTACCAGATGGTGTAGGGTGCAAAACTCAAACATGAGGTTAAAAAGGTGGTTTGTTGAGTATTTAACCTTTGAGAACTGCAAGTGAGTAGGTCAAACGCTCCAAATTTGTGTAATACACCGTAACGACCCAAACGCTACAGTCCATTTACTCAATCTAGATGCGCCTTGCTGCACAACAACATTGCAACACACGTAATTCCAAGTTACTACATTGACTCTAAGGTTGAAGCTACAGGACTATGTGGATAAACTGAATCCAGCATGTCGGTAACTCGTACATCGCTATGCCTCGTAGCCCTAATGTTCCCCTCAGGGTCTTTTGGGAAGGGATTGTGTTTGTTTGTCTTATCTTTTTCCGTGCAACACAATTTCGAGGGAGTGCAGGCGGTGATGATCTCCTAACTGCAGCACTATTATGAAATCATATCATGTCATCAATAACATGTTGGTCTTGCCAGGGTTGCTGCCATTCGTGCCTTCAGATGGAATCAACAGATGCAGATAATGTTCATAGCGTGCATTATTCAGCTGTTTATTTATATTTTCAACCTCATTTTGGTGCAGTGGATTGACAGGGAGGGTCAAAAACAATAAAACCGGCTACAGACTGAATAAGCAGCGCTTCTGGGTACAAAATTCAAGAAAATGCAGAATCAGATTATGTCGCATATAATCCAATGGCAGTTTATGTGGATATCATTAGGGCTTTACGTCTGTGCTCTATAATGCAGTCATATCCTTAGGTAAAAAAGGTGGTTTATAGGCCCATACAATTTCATGCTAACTGACTTCAAAATCAGAATCGCCCAAGGTACATTCAGACTTCAGTAATACTGCTATATAATGATACTGACACCAAGAATTGAAGAATTGGCTCGTTTTGGATTCATGAGTGTGGATTTGAATCAAATTGGCCATAGCCTACAGGATGCTGAATTGGAATGACAGGACGAGAGATTGAATAAATTGTGGTTGAAAGAAATTCAACATAGTCGCACAATAGGAATTTTATTTCACAAATTCTGTGTGCTTTTTACTATGCTTTTTTTTTTGTGACGCTAGTATTATACAGAGGCTGTTGTTATATCACTGTGCTGATCTATTGTTGATTCCCCAATGCAGGATAAATGATGAAACAGACTATTTATCTTTGTGTACAGGTGCACTCCATTTTGTTTGTTGCTTACTGATGAAACAGATTTTCATTTTGGAGTGTGATGGCGTGCCGTGTTTGTCTTAAAATACACCGCTATGACTACAGTTTGTTCTCAGTGGTCAGTCTTGACAGCATCCTGAGCTCCTCATGGTTCAGTGATGGCAGAAGAATTCCTGGCAGGAAGTCTGTCCTTCCTCCCTGTCTCATAGTGCCACTCCTTTTCGCTGAATGTCTCTCCATCATGTCACACATTTGAGGTGTGAGATTTTGGTTCCAGAGTGTGCTTCACAAAAAAAAAAAATGCAGTTTTGGAGGTTTTTGCACGGCTAGCTTGAGTTAGTAGTGTGTGTCTGGTGAATACTGATACAGGCAGGCATCTCAGCAGTCTCTGGCTAACGACCACTGAATGTGTCATGTGGCTGTTGGCAGGAGGTTCTGGAATCATCTGGCATTGGTTAGCCGAGCGTTATCATAGCTGAGTTGCTTTGGAAACAATGCTGAGTTCTTTTATTAGAATAAGCAGATAAAGTTTAATCTCACTGAAAACCTGTCCAGGTCTGTACAACTTCATGCTGTGAATTTTGAAGCACTAATATTAGTGCTAAACAACTATACTGGTACTAGTACTGCACTAATACTAGTGCTAGAATAATATACTGACAATAGCACTGTACTAATATTAGTGCTAGACAACTATACTAGTACTAGTACTGCACTAATACTAGTGCTAGAATAATATACTGACACTAGCACTGTACTAATATTAGTGCTAGACAACAACTATACTGGTACTAGTACTGCACTAATACTAGTGCTAGAATAATATACTGACATTAGCACTGTACTAGTAGTAATGCTAGACAACTATACTGGTAGTAGTACTGGACAAATGTTACTTCTAGAATAATACTCGATACTAGTGCTGTACTACTATACTTATAAAAGCACAGTGCTAGTATTAGTGCAAGACAACTATACTGGTACTAGTACTGTACTTTATATTAGAATAATATACAAATACTAATGATGTAAAACTATACTTTCAGTATTCTACCACTGTACTAATATTAATGCTAGACAATAACCTACTAATGCTAGTGCTAGAATAATAAACTGAAATTAATACTAGTGCTGAATCATTATAGTAATACTTCTACTATATTAATTCTAGTAAGGCAATAATAGTTATAAATAAATGATATGCAACTATATTTATACCATGCTGATATTAGTTTTAAACCACTATAATAATGCTAGTATTGTAGTACTAATATTGGTGCACTATACTAAAACAAGTACTGCACTAATACTATTGCTAGGTCACTATATTGATCACTTCTACTATGCTAATACTAGTAGGGCAATAGTACAAGTGGTGTACTGCTATACGTATGCTAGCATTGAGCTAATATTAGTGCTAGACAACTATACTGATACTAGTACTACACTGATGCCAGCACTATAATAATATATTGACATATACTGATATTTCTACTATACTCAAACTAGTAAGGGAATTGCTAGGCAAAAGGCAAAAAGCAAGTGTTATGCAACTATGCTCACACTAGCACTGTACTGATAGTGTTAAACCACTATAATGATGCTAGTGTTATACTAATGCTAGACCACTGTATTCAAACTAGTTCTGTACTAATGCTGCAATAATATATCTGCTGATACTAGTACTGTTCTAAAACTATTGTTAGATCATTAAACTAGAACACAGCACAGGTGTAATTATTCTTCTACTTATACAACTGCTGTACTAATATTGTTGCTGGACCACTCCGTTAATACTAGTACTGCACTAATGCTAGTTCTAATCATACTAGTATTGTACTAATACAAGTGCTGGATCACTGCACTAATACTTCAACTATTAGCACTGTACTAATTAGTGCTAGACAACTATACTGATACCAGTATTAATTATTCTAGCAGTAATGTTAGTGCTAGAATAATAGCTGCTGATGCTAATACTGTACTAATACTAGTAGGGTAATAATACTATGCTGTAAAATATACTTAAATTAACACAGTACAGGACTTTATTTCTAAACAACTATACTGATTAGTAATGCACAAATGTTAGTGCTACAATAATGTACTAATACTAGTACTGTAATAATATTAGTGGTAGATCACTATTATGATTTTATACTATTCTAATATCAGTAGGGTAATAATGCTAGTGCTATACTAATACAGCTGTATTAGTGCTTCAGTAATGCTAGTACTAGAATAATATAACTGCTGGTACTAGTGCAGTACTAATATAAGTGCTAGAACAATATACTAATATGTCTACTATTCTAATACTAGTAGGATGATAATATGTATACTACTAAACCTATACTAGTACTGCACTTATACAAATGCTAGAACACAGTACTAATACTTCTGCCATACTTATTCTAACATTGCACTAATGCTAAAATAATATAGTTACTGATACTAGTACCATACTAATACTAGTGCTGGATCACTATAATGATGCTTTTATGCTAATAATAGTAGGGCAGCAACACTAATGATATGCTGTTGTCCGTATAATAGCATAACTAATGTTATTGTTTGACAACTATGCAGATACTAGTACTGAACGGCTGCTAGTGCTAGAATGACGTACTGTTATGCATGCCAAACTAATAGTAGTTTTGTCACTGGACTAATACTCATAAGACAATAATAGCAGTGCTATTTAACTGTATTCATACAAGTACTGTACTAATATTAGCAGTTTGACCACTATATTAATACTAGTATTAGAATAATGCTACTCTTAGAGTAATATGATTACTGATATTGGTAGTGCATTGTACTACTATTGCTGATGCACTGTATTAACACTAGTACTGTACTAATGCTAGTGCTAGAATAGTATATCTACCAATACTAGTACTATACTATAGATCAATATAGTATTTTTTTTTACTATTCTAATACTAGGTTGATAATGTGTGTGCTTTACTACTATACTTATACTAGCACTGCACTAATATTAGTGTTAGAAAACAAGACTGATTATTACTGATTTAATACTGATTTAATAATGCGTTAATTCTAGTGCTAGACTAATATAGTACCAAGACTAGTACTGTACTATTACTAGTGCTAGATCAATGTACTAGTACTTCTACTATAATAATACTAGTAGAGTCATAATGCGTGCTGTACTAATATATTAATACTAGCACTGTACTAATATTAGTGCTAGAAAACAAGACCGATTAATACTGATTTACTGATTTAATACTGATTTAATACTACACTAATTCTAGTGCTAGAATAATATAGGTACCAAGACTAGTACTGTACTAGTACTTCTACTATAGTAATACTAGTAGAGTCGTAATGTGTATGCTATACTAGTATACTTATACTAGCACTGTGCTAATAGTTTATTAAAGTGAGCTATTTCTAATACTGCACTAATGCTAGGGCTAGAATAATACACTGATACTAGTACTGTACTACTACTAGTGCTATATCGCTATACTGACATTTCTACTATCATAATGCTAGCAATGTTATACTACTATAACTGTATCAGTCCTATAACATTATAAGATATTAGTACTCTACTGGTAGTAGTCTTTTACTACTGTACTTTTTTTTAAACTAACTAAATAAATAAATAAATACATAAACGGTCACATTTTGCATCAGATATCTTAAAATCATTGTGCATTCTGCAATATGTAATTTCCTTTATTTAATTATATATTTTTGTGATCAAATACAGAGCTGTTCTTGATAGGCTTTGTGTGATTCAACCTTAAAATTATTTCACATCTTTATAATACTGTCGTAATTAGCAGTAGGACTGTCTGTGAGACTTAGGCTACTACTCACAATAATCTGGAAAATAAATCTGAAATAAACAATTTTACCCACTTCATGTGTATTTAAATTCACAAACAGGACATTAAATTGAAATAAAACTAAATGTCTTCTACATCAATGTCATTCACAGTCCGATGAGAGCATGCGGGCTCAGTAATTAGCGTGAGCTGGAAAAGATATCCCTCTCCAGAGTTTTACCACCTACTGCAGGATGGCCGGGCTCAGTGACAGGACCAGCTGTCTCTCTCTCCACTGGCAATGGAAATGTGTCCCTCTCAGAGAGAAACAGCCTGTCTGTTATCAAAGTTTTGCCCTCCATCGGATTCAGACTTTTAATTTAGCAGTGCTACATTACAGTCGATGCACAGTACATCTTGACATAAATGTGAAGAAACAGGGCAAACATATCTATAATTCTGTGTAAAGTGCCTTCATGACAACATTGTATGTTTGTCTATATTAGACTGTAAACATACTGTATACTATACATACTATATACATGCAAGGTTTACTCTTGTCTTGAAGAGGTGTTGACAAGTTTTAATCTTACACACTATAATATGACAGTAGAACCTACCTTGTGATCCAATTACATAGTTGTCCTGTGGGTAAAAGGTTTAGCTTCATCGACTTTCGCCAGATGAGGCTCAGGTATTGCAGTCGCTGGCCTCACGAGCCCATTTTTCTTTTCACTCAAAAGGGTAAAGACGGACACATCAGCCTTTCCCCAATTCCACAGTCCTTCTACCCCAGGGAATGACGCTCCATTTCAATGGCACACTTCTCTGTCCCAAATTAATTACAACAAAATGTACTTTGGTGGATATTGTGTGGCATCTACTATCAACCCAGACTTGCAGCTTGAGGCTCATTTGTTTGCAGGCCTCTGCAGGGTATCATTGCAGCACACGCAAGATGAAAGAGTCAAGGATTCTGTTTGAAGCGACGGACTGCACTGCATTCAGATGCGATTTGGGCACTGAGGACGGCCTATGAGAAAGTAAACAGGGAATGTTGCACGTAGGACTTCCTGTAAGTAGGAAATCAAAGTAACCTTGTGTAATTCCTTAAGTTGGCGCATTTTACAAGAATAATAGCGCAGTAACTAATGGCTGCACTTACTAAAATTCGACAGCAGCAGCTTTTGTGATCTACTCAACAAAATGGAAGAGTTTTGCAGATATACTTACAGAATCCCAAAAGCTTTTAGACCTCTCTACACAAACAACTGCAACATAGATGTTTGTGGGTCTGGTGCTTTGAGTGTTCAGGGTCTTTGTAGTTGAAACGTGTGTGTGTGTGTGCAAACGTGTACGTTGGGGACGGGATGGGCGACTTATTTTAAGCCACGCTGCATTCCTGGTTCACAAACTGCGAAATAAGGAACAAAGCGAACTAACTAGAAATAGAGTCATTTGCATGGTCCTAAAATCCCAAGCCGATAAAATACGGAGTAAGCCATTCTTACCTGGAAAATAGAGCAGGATCTCAATTTGAAGAAGTCGGCAAGAGATATTTTAAGCCGTATTCTCTGTTGTTTGTAATGGCGGTGCTGTTTTTAAAAGCTTTGGGATTTAGATACTCCACTTGGTGCCAATTACTATTACAGCGCCTGGATGCATAAATTCGGTACAAAATAACTATTATAACTCCAAACGTGGACACAACATAAAGCTCACTGCTTATCCAACGTTTTCCTATACAAATATTATTAAATGGGTTGCAGTATACAGTTTTGTAAAATGGCTTAAGTTGGAACTTTGTTTTTCATGGCCGTTTCCTACTCTCTGTCCCTGACACTTACTGTGCGTCTACAACGGATGCCGCAGCCCTTGAGGCGGTTTCTACTGGAAATGTCAAAGCTTAAAGCTTGAGGATGTACTTCAGCAACAGAAGAGTGGGTGAAAAACTTTGTATCTTACTATTTTTTTAACAAAAATCCATGTGGTATTAAAAAAGGGTACTTGGACATGGCCTCAGACTGCAATTTTGAATGAACTTGGACTCGGACAAACTCGGACTTGGACATTTTGGATTTTTCAGAGTACAGGTGGTACTCAAAGTCAGTCGGTTAAAAACTAGGGCTCAACAAGTTGAACTTGGGCCCAACACTACCAAAATCCTTTTATTTCTGGAAAGAATGAAGTGCTTAAGTATCTGAGTGTCTCATTTCTGGAGTAAAAATTATGTAATTAATATCTTTAAGACCTCTGTTATAATTGGCTAGCTTCCACATACAGGACTTTTCTGTTTTTACGGATAGAAAGTATTAACACAGTCTACTTTTACATTAGAAAAGTAAAGAAAATGCAATCTGCTGTTGTGCCAAAAAAGATTTTATAATTTGTTACCTTCCATGAGCAATTTATCCTCGGTTTTGCTGAAGTGTCAATGAACTGTGACTAATCATGTTTCCTAATTGAAAAATAAATCCATAATTAATACCAGGATATACTGTGAAAATTGTATCAGCTTGCTGTAAACAAATCCTGTGAGCTAGTAAACAATGTTTTAGAGGGAAATATAGTTTTCTCCTCGTGCAGTAGGATCTGAGCGTGTTTGTGTAGGGCTCAGCAGTGGTATTAGGATATGGTGTGTGGAGTTTGCTTAGTTTATGTGGTTTTGGTTTCTAGCAGTGGGAATCTTTGATGTTTAAGAGTGAACGGTTGTTTGAGGTTTTGTAGGCTAGTCAGGCCGGAGGCTTTTCATGATCCAGTTGTCACATAATGCAAGAACTTGCTGCTGCAGTTAGAAGTATCCAGTATATAACTACATAACCAGTATATTATCCTTACTTTAAAAAGAATGAAATAAAGAAACCTGAGCTTTACAAATATGCTTTAATGAAAAGAGAAGCATAAAGTATTCTGGCCTTTATTTTTGAGTAGCTCGCATAAAATGTTTCTACTATCGGACAAATAGTTTTTATGAGAAACCACAACACCTCAGTGACAGCACTAAACTCTGTACGAAGCAAAATTGAATCTGTTCTATAGGTGCTATTGTTTAGCCAATCAGAGGACTTTGAGGCGTCAGTCATTTGGAGCGTTCGGGTTTTGCTGATGTTGATTTTTTTTTGTAGAAGAGGCAAAGTCTGGCCAAGTTGTGTGGAAGTTATCAAAACAGCTAACATATCTTAAAGCACATTGCTTACTTGACAAAAATACATACAGTAGCATTGTTGTAGCCTATTGTACTGCAGCCTTTAATTAGGCGAAGATTCATACCTTTCTTGTTGACCTAATTGTTAAGCTTTTTCCCCTGCGGCACCGTTCGATATCCACATCCACAATGGACTCCTTATTACGAGAGACTCTTTTAGTCATTCTGTTGGTGAGACAAAGGATTATTCTTTAGGATGCTGTTAAACAATGGCGGTTTTCTCCAAATTTACTTGCGGATCTGTTCGCTGGTTTCCCGAGACGTGTTGAACAGACAATTTAAACCACCTGATTAAACAGGAATAATCTACTCCATGACAGTACACTCACATGTGATGAATTATGCCATTCGAGTGCGCTTGGTAGGATTAACTCCCTGTAAGAGAGTTAGTGCGACAGCGTTAACATTAACAAAGGCGGGGAAATAAATTCTTTAGGTTCTCCGGAGCGCCGACTGAATGCCTGCTCTAAGCATTCTTTAGCTAAATTATTTTCACTGTAGTGATTATTGACATTATGATGTTTCGCTCCCCTTTACTTCACCCCAGGGAATGCCATGCGCCATTGTCCACGCCGTTAAAACGTGTCGAGGAATTGAAACCGTGCCGCTATTCTTTCAGCCGACAATCAGCAGCAGGCGTGGAAGAATGGGCACTTGTAATGAAATCAGTGATTTGCTGCACCTCCATGCAGCGGGTCAGAGTGATTAAAATCCGCCGCCGCTAAGAACCAGGCAAATGAACTTCGCATCAACGGCACTCGCAGCATATTAATTTGATTTCCCCAGCTTGACTCATTCGGGGTCCTTGTGTCACATATTAGAACATTAGAGATGCCAGCATGTGGCTTGGTAGTTACATTCGTTGTTTTAATCCAAGATTTGTTGACGTACACATTTGTCAGAGACCTGAGTCACGAGGCACAGCTGCGGTACATGACGGTCAAAGCTGTTTTCTTCCCCCAGCCTTTAGAAGGAGAAGCTTTTCTGTGTGATTTATCTAGTCCTTCTAATTAAGGGTCAAGGGTTGAGCTGGCTTGGGAATGCAGAGCCCTGCAATTAAAGTTAAGGTGTATGCAGATAATCCCTGGCTTTTGGTGAGGTCTGTTTTTCGGCATCAGGCCAGTTGGTGGATTCCTCGTGTGAAGTCTATTGAAATAGGTGGTTTATGGTATAATTACTTCAGGTGATAGTTCAGTGTTAATGGCACAGTCAACAACGTGCAATGTGATGTAAACAAACACCATCAGGTCGATCAATGCCATTGTGTTGCCAGAAGTGGAAAATGGCCATTTAAGAAAGTGCTTTCCTGCAGTGCCCAGGGAGTAGTGCCTTGCTCAAGGGCAGGGGTGCCCAAACTCGGCCCTGGAGGGCCTGTGTCCTGCAGCACACCTGCTGGGAAGTTTCTAACATAGAAAGAGCTTGTAAGAGTAAGAGCTTGATTAGCTGATTCAGGTTTGTTTAATTGTGGTTGGAGCTAAACTCTTCAGGACACTGGCCCTCCAGAACAGAGTTTGGGCACCCCTACTCAAGGATTTCAGCTCAGTCATGGTATTGAGGCTGGAAAAGAGCACACTTCCCCCCCACCTACAATCCCTGCTGGTATTGAGACTTGAATCCGCAACCTTTGGGTTACAAGTTGGACTCTTTAACACAGGAGTGGGAAACCTTGATCCTGGGGGGCCGGTGTCCCTGCAGAGTTTAGCTCCAACCTGTGTCCTGAAGACCTTGATTAGCTTGTTCAAGTGTGTTTGATTAGGGTTGGAGCTAAACTTTGCAGGGACACCGGCCCTCGAGGATCAACGTTCCCCATCCCTGCTCTAACTGATAGGCCACGACTTCCCCCAAATTGGGATCATCTACTTAACCTCACGTCATTCCAAACAGTGCAAATTCTTCTGCTGAACATAAAACAAGAGGTTCTGAAGAATGTTCACGCTACCCTTTTCCATACAATTAAAGTATGTCAAGCTGTAAGTTCCAAAAAGGACAAAGAAGTTCCATAAAAGTCGGCAATATAAATTTGATTTGCACTTTCAATTTCATTCCCGTTCAATGTTGGTTTGTATACATTTTACCAGTTATTTATGGCTCAAATGCTGGTGTGGTCCTGCTTCCGGAGACTTGAAATATTGTGCACAAGTTGACATTTATGGTAGTTTTATGGTGTTTTTTTTTTTTTTTGCCTTTTGGGAACTTTTTGTCCTTTTGTTGAATGAAAAAGAGTAACGTGACCATTTGTCAAAACTTCTCCTTTCATGTTAAGCGGAAGAAAGCCAGAATCTACAATCTCTATCCAGTTACAAATTCACCTTTCTAATGGTGCTACTTCTATAAGTTCTCAACCACCATAAAAGTTAATGTCACCAGTTCTGCTCGTGTTGGGTAGAAAATAGAGGTGGAGAAAATGTCACTGCAAATGTCATCCACCATGTCACGCGTCCAACGCTGTAGCCTCGGTCCGCGGTGATTCTCCATTTCACTCAGGTAGAGGCACTCCACCGCCGATCAATGCCGGGTCAGTCCATTGTCAAATACCTCGTCTGTTTCTTTTTATGAGCGCTGTCAACACACCTGACCTTTCGAGTGGATGCAAAAAATGACCTCCAGCGGTCATAAGGCAGATCTATTATCCTTAAACTCATCTGTCTTTGGCCAAGGCAGAGGACTCCAGGGTCATGACCGCATTAAGCACTGGCAGTTGGAAAAAAAAACCCTTCAGGTTGTTTTGAACGCCAAATGTTGACTTATGAGGATGTGTGTTTGGATGTGTGACAAGCCTGGATAGGTGTTTACTAGCTCGCAAGAAAGCTATAGATAAAAATGATAGCAATACTAAATTTAAAAAAAAAAAGAAAATTATGCTGCCTGGCTTCTGGTGGCTTGGTCCAGATATTTATTTGAAGAAGCTCCTCTCAATATGGTTCTTCAAACACAGATACCGCAGCACCTTTATTTACGAACTGAGTACTTTCAGAGGGGTTTGATCATAATTCAGAAAGGAGAATTACTCTGGAAGATAAGCACAAAGTGTGAGGCGCAAGATGGTATGAAGCTATTTAGGTGCCATAATATGACTCAAGTGCCTTCGAAACAAAATAGATTTTGTAAATGCAAGCCTGCTTTGGCATAAATTGAGTAAACAGAATGTACAGTCTTGATCCTGTCTTTTTTTCTCGTTTGGGAGGGACAATTGAAGCAAAATGCATCAGTTAAAAATGCCTCAATCCTCAGTTTCTCAGTCCCAGAATTATCTGATCGTCACACTGGCAATCCGGCTTTAGGCACCAATTTTTACCATGACACCAGTAATCACTTCAGAACGAGAAGGCCACAAGATGCCACAAGATTCTTCGGGCTCTGTTTGTGTGGCTGAATAAAAGACACCTTCACCTGATGGATAGCCCGACAGGACACCTTATTCTTACACCTCCTGACTTGACACAAGACAGGCCCCTGGATTCTGTGGACACAGTATCCGCCACCTTCAGATCAGTCACCCTGATAGACAAGATAATGGAGTCCGATAATGGGGCACCATCCCTAAGCCGAACAATGTTCATCACGGACCTTCCTGTCATCCACACAGACACATAAATACACAGCTGACAGCTTACAAGGGCTAAGGCTATGATCCAGGGTCTTGATATTATTTGTGTGTCTGTGAGAGAGTGTGAAAGACAAGACTGTGAAAGAAAGATGGAGGAACGAGGAAGGGTGTTGCTTTTGAAAGCTCTAGGCCTCACCTTAAGCCGATCTCTGGTAGCCCCTGTTTTGGGGCTACGAGATCTGTTCCTTCAGGCTCCTCAAGGTGCGGAGAGTCAAAGCTTGCTGCGGGTGACTTGAGTTGAGTTAAAAGAGGCAACCTGTAATTGCTTCAGCTGGTGATGGCAGTGCAAAAATGTCTTCCATAAAACAAACAAATATACAGTTGTTAAAATAAATATTAGTTTTCTGACTGACTCATACTTTTTAACTATGAAACTGAATTATTAACTGAATGAAAACACTGGGGAAACTAAAGGTTGTGCATAGTATCATTATTGTACCTTTAGGGAAAATACAATTAAGTTGTTTGGCAAGTTTGTGTGTCGGTTTGATGAAATGAGGTAGTTTCTCAGCATGGCTGACAGAAAGTAATACTTTCTCCACATATTCTGACTAATGCATTTCCACAACTTTTACATTTTTAATTTTCCATTACTTCCACGGCTTCTAATTCATAAGAACTGAGATTGTAAAAACTGCCAACTGTTCTTGTATTAAAGATACATTCTCTGAAAACAAGTCTTAATATTTGATGTAGTCTTCTCAACTAAAATGAACTTGTTTTGAGGATGTTTCAATATTTTAAGCAGATAGTTCACCCAAATTGAAAATTACCCCTTGATTTACTCACCCTCAAGCCATTGGTGTATATGACTTTCTTCTTTCAGACAAATATAATTGGAGTTATATTAAAAAATGTCCTGGTTCTTCTGAGCTTTATAATGGCACTAAATGGCTGTTGAGATTTTGAAGTCCAATAAAGTGCATCTGTCCATCATAAAAAGTACTCCACATGTCTCCGGGGGGTTTAATAAAGTTAGCTTCCGCTTACTGTCATATACATGTTCACGAGAGAGTGGCGTTCCAGCGGATGACATAGGATGTAGGCGTAGCGTAAGCTCCAGTGAGAATATGCTAATTCTGTGAGAACCAAGTTTTGTTTACAGAAAAGGAAAATACGTCTTAATTTGGCTTAAATCGAAATCCTCCAACAACGTCCATTCATGACGAGTGTTTTGTTTTGATCTCTCATCTGTGCTTCCGCATTTGTCACCACAGTTGCCTACGTCATCTGCCAAAATGCCACGTGTACGTACGACAGTTAGCGGAAGTGCATATTTTTCTTATAAAAATGCATCAATTCGCTTCAGAAGGCCCTTATAAACCTCCTAATCAGATTAGGGTCCATTCCTCCTCTCCTCCCTCTTCCTCCCCATAATTCTTTGTCCATTCCCTGCTGCATTTTGTTTCTTCTTTGCAATAACATAATTAAAGTTTAATATTCAGTGCATAAATATGCTTTGTTCTGCTTTTTTCTTTCCAAAACTTTCAGAGATTTCCAAAAATTGCATTCGCACTGCTTGAGCCAACGTAGTTGCGTGCCAGGAGAAAGAATTAGGAAAGAAACTGACAGCTTGCAAAAGAGTTTTAGGACAACACGCCGTTCAATACAGCAGAGAGCTTTCAATGCAGTAACAAGAGCTTCAATGTTCATTGCAACATGATCGTTACTTGTATTTATTCACCTCTTTCTTTCAAAAGCGCAGTACTCCCACCCCCATGCTTCTGTCCCTTATATATTTTCCTACCAAATGATTTAATGGAAAAGCTTAGCTCACCATTAAATCAAGCGAGATCAAAAGGCTAATTGAGAAAAGAAACAGCGTTTGGCTAAAGTTTGCTTGCTGTTGAGCAGGAAGCCCTCTTCAGAGAAAGGAATTAACTTTGAGAAGAATTCATCTGGCCTGACTTGGCCAGAGATCAAGTAATCCCAGACCTGTGTCAAATGGAGAAAAAAGCATGAAGATAATTGCAAAGAAAACCCTGAGCGCAAGATAAGTCAAACTCATGTTGAAGTTTAAAAAGGATATGTTGAATTTCTTAGACGCCTACTGGAGCATTGACCTTTGTGATGGTGTTTGTGTGTACTAGGAGCTCACTTTTTTGTATGATTTAACCAAATAGCTGCCTTTTAATACAGTTTCATGGTCTGCAATCATTATTCATGGCCAGTTTATTTTCTCAGTTCACCCACCAGTTGCAGTCCCATCGACTTCTCCTTATGAAGTCATCCGTATTGGCATGTTGATGTGTGTTTCCCCCCAGATATGTGCTTGAAAAGAACGTATCATTTTCTTTTTGTTCTCTAGCCTTTTGAGGGTCATTTCAAGGTTGCTTTATTGAGTAAACAGAGAAAAATGTCACATGAAGCCTGGGCACAGTGTGCTTTTGCATGCCTTGATAGCATAACTGTGAATAGCTCAGAATTTGAGTGCAAGACTTCTAACGCAGAAGATGTGACAAAGCATCTGTCAGAAAATAGAAAACATGCCTGGGCTTTGGCGGATAATGCGGGATATTGTTAGCTTGCTAGTGAGGACTGCTGCAGATTAGCTTATCTGAAATTGTGTGAAGGCATTTACATATTCAGGTCCCCCTTAATGCTGAAATTTGACTCAAAGCAAATGGTTATTGAACACACTGGAAAATAGCCTGAACGCTGTTGGCCGTCATTGATGATTGTCTGGGGTCCGGTGCCTCAGCCAAGGACATTTTCATAACTTCATAACAAGCTTTGTTCTAGGAGATAGTTCATCATCTTTCAAGAGGTTGAATCATCAGATTTCAGAGTTGAAGAAGACAATTTTATGCTAAGCGGTGTTAAGCGACCGTTTTACTGTTTGTGTATATTCCCAGCATGACCTCTTCTGAGGTGAACGACTTAAACGCAGCACTCGCTGTTTCATTACATAACTGAAAAAAACAATGAGTATATTATGCAGCTTGTCCAAGATGATAAATGTGGCGCTGCGGCTTGCACCGACAGCTGGTGGGTGATGTGAAAGTCTATTTCTGTTTTTTTTGATATGTGCCAAACACCAAATTTTTATTATGCATATGCCAAATTGCAACAGATAGGTCTTTTTGATTTACTATATGGTCATTGCCTGGGTGACTTTGCAAAAAATACATCTAGATACTGTATTTTGATAGTATTCAATCTAAAGTCAGCACAGCCTTGTTTTCATTTGATACAAGCATCATTGCAAAAACCCGCAGTAGGCCAGCATTCATATTATGATCGCGTCAAAGAGACAGGCGGCAGATACAATTGCCTATGAAAGTTTGAGTAATTGACATTCAATACTGAATCACGGCAGGGAACACTCCATCACTTTCCATTATAAGAGCTGACGGAAATAAAAATTGGGCCAACTCAGTTTAGCAACCGCAACGACAGTGAATCTAACCGCCTTCTTTTTGTCTGGTTTCAGATTCCGCAGATCAGCTACGCCTCCACCGCTCCAGAGCTGAGCGATGACCGCCGGTACGATTTCTTCTCTCGCGTCGTACCTCCCGACTCCTTCCAGGCGCAGGCCATGGTGGACATAGTGAAATTGATGGGGTGGAACTATGTGTCTACGGTGGCCTCGGAGGGAAGCTACGGCGAGAAAGGAGTCGAGGCCTTCATGCAGCTTTCTAGAGAAGCGGGTGAGTCAGACAAAACAATAAACAAGAAGCCTTTGAAGATAAAGTCCGGGAAAAACTCAAAGCAGCCTCTGCATAAGTAAACAAAAATGTTGTTAAGACTTATTTTCGTTGTCCTAATAACAACCTGTCAGTTTCGTCAGTGTTTACAGGTTGTATTTTTAAAACAAGCCTTATTCACTTAAAAATGTTTGGATTGCTTTACTCATTCATCTCTCCAATACAAAGCTGATTGCCTGAGACATCTTCAAAACATTAATCCGCAGTGTTTCCCCCAACAAGAAGTTCACCTCTCAAATAAATGAATATGTAAGCAACACAATTGTCTGTTAATGGTGGGGATGTTGTGTCTCTGAGACGCTTGTCTTGCAAAACAAAGTGTGATGTGCCCCAAGGAAAGAAGATTAATTCCAAGCGTCTCCCTCATTAGTGAGTGAAGCCAATTACTGGAACTTGACTTGTACCTTTTAGGGCACAAATTAGACGGTAAGGTGTAACCTGACATGATGAGTAATTGGGGCTGTTTAATGGGGCCTATGGTATGTCAACGAAATAACCTCATGATTGTTTCATGTTCCTTAAGACTAGTGTGAGAAGGCCTGTAGGGTTGGTCGATTTGTAAACAAAATGTTGTCTAGCGCTTTTTAATGAATCGGTTGAACTGGTTCACATAATCAGCCTGCGCTCATGGCTGTTTGGCAGGATCTGGAATAAATTGAATTAAAATGGCACAAGCAGTTTTTCAATTCAAAGAATCATCGCACTGAGATTTGTTTTATGATGAGCTTGGTTACCCTATAGATTTATCAAATGGAATACATTGAAGCGGCACTTAACCGACTTGTCCAATCAGTCATATTACCAAATGATGTAGACACCGATTTGTACAAAACTGAAAATTGACTATATTTTCGTATGCAATATATAATATACAAATTTCTAATTTTGTTATGAATGATTCATCAGCTTATGTCGTTCCACTTGATTTGTCAGTTATTCAAAAATAGTCTTTCAAGGACTCTATTGTTATTCGAGGGGAAAAAATTCCCACCATAGTTTTTATTAGTACTGAGCAATGATTAATTGCGATTAATCACATCCAAAATAATATATAATATTATATAATATATGTGTGTGTACTGTGTATATTATATATATATATATATATATATATATATAAATACACAGACATGCATGTATATATTTAAGAAATTGTTTATATATAATAAATATATAGTAATATATAATATAAATTAATAAAATATAAATATATACTGCATGTGTGTGTATTTATATATACATAATAAATATACACAGTACGTACACATACATATAATATTTACACAAAAAATGTTATATTGGATGCGATTATTTATGGTTAATCACGATTAATCGTTGCCCAGCATGATTTTTTATATATTAAATATCCTGTTTATACTGAAATTGCATTAAAGAAGGAAAATAGATGCCTTTTTTTTTTTTTTTTTTTTTTTACTTTAAGACAGCACAACACATTCTATATATATATATAAACTATGCAACTATGTATATATATTGTTTTATTAATTTCTATTTAATCCCTTATTTTAGTTAAGAGTGGCCATGTTGTACTAATTTGTTCCCTTGTTTTAATTTAATTAAAACAAGTTAACGATATCATACAATAATTTACTACAACAGGGGAACAAATTCGTAATACTTTGGCACAATTTCCCCATGATTAACTCGCCCTCAAGCATCCAAGGTGTATATGACTTTCTTACTTCAGATTAATATAATCAGTGTTATATTAAAAAAAAAAAAAAAAAAAGTCCTGACTCTTCCTAGCATTATAATGGCAGTGAATGGGTGTTCAGATTTTGAAGCCCAAAAAAGTGCATCCATCCATCATAAAAAGTACTCCACACTGCTTCGGGGGTTGATTAAGGCTTTCTGAAACAAATCGAGGTGTTTGTGTAAGACAAATACCAATATTTAATGCTTTATAGACTGTAATTTCTAGCTTCCGTTTCCATAGTACATTGGCATAGCGTAAGCTCTGGTGAAAATAAGCTAGTCTTCTGGCTAATATCAAAATCCTCCAACATTTTTCTTTACAAATTCTCATTTTGTACTTCTTATTTGTGGCCGGTGTTTTGTCTTGCTCTCTCCACTGTGCTTCCGCATTCATCACTTCACACCAGAGCTCCGTCCTTTGTCAAAAGATTGATATAGATATATAATTTCCCTCCCCTGCATGTCAAGTGTGGGGCTTCATACAATTCACATTGTGGAAATTCATACAAAATCGCCACCCCATATACATTTATTTTCCTGTGAAATTGAGTTGGAGGAGAGATTAAGCACATTGTGATGTTTTGGCTAAGTGTATCATGTAATTATTTAAAAAACACAGGATTTTGACTGTGAAGTGCCTTGAGTGCTAGAGGGAAAGACTTCTCATGATATGTGCTAAGGCTTTCCAAGGAGACTTTGGCGCAGAGGTCAGTGTGTTGGCAAAAACAACAGTGCCCAGAGCTGTTTGGCAGGGTGTTCCGCTGTGGTTACTTTATGGCCACACATTTAGGCGGATAATGAATGTTCTTTTACTGTACTTCTACTGATAGGGACATTGAGCCTCATTCATGAAACACAACAGAAGAAACAGTGTTATAACTTGCTGTTTCAAATAAGAATTTTGATTTAAAAAGTGTTATATAGAAAACTGAGTAGCTATCTTTATGTTGTAGCAGCTCACATTTGGATTCTCTCTGGATTCACAGAGACTTCAGCACTCAGCAAATTCTGTTAATTGGGCTCACTGTCCAATTTAGCAGTGTGGTGAAGAGCTCAGATTAGCAGCATTTCTCACTTTATCTCGAGTCTTTTTCACTTCTCCTTTGTGTGAGTTTATTTTGAAATTAAACCAAATGAAACACCTACATCCACACCTACCTTCAGGTATTTGTCATCATCTCTTCGCGTGCCAGATTTGCCAACCACCCAGGCTTGTTCATTAATTTTTATTTATGAAGCGATTTACAGTCCACTCAGGATTTGAAGAGAGGAGACAGTTATTAATGATCCTAATTTGCGTATTTGATTATCCTGTATGAGTGGCAGTTCGCACTGTTTATCACTCTTATTGCTTTGGCGCACAAGTGGCACCACGCTTATCCTGTGGGAGACGAAGGAAACGCTTTTTCATATGGTTGATAACCCAGTGCTGCGTGATGTTGAATGCCTTCGACTTCATTATCCTCCGCTACAGTATGTTTGTATGCGTGTGCATAACCGCTGACATTAAGCCTTTAACGTGCTACATTTAATTTGAATTAAACGTGCTCACTGAGCTTCTGTCCGCTAGAGGAGAAGATGCACCTGAGAGCATTTCCAAAAAGTCGCATGTTGAATACCCTCAGGATGCTGTATTGGACAGCTGTTTGAAAGGCCAATCGTGAATACAAATCAATGAAGATTAACAAAATTAAACACCGCCCTTTCTTTCTCATTGTTGAATATCATTTTAGATTGAAAAATGGCACATTATGGATCTGAAAATACGTTGGGAATGCTCTTTCCAGTTTTTATTGATGGTTCAAGTTTTATTTATTTATTTACCCTGCTGAAAAAAAAACGATAGAACCATCACAGAAAATTCTAATGGTTTCCGCTACAAATACCACTACAAACAGTACAAACCATCAACCATTAAAACCATTAAAAAAATGTTTTTTTTCGTAGTGTGTTTTGCAACATATTTGGGATTTAACAAGCCACCAATAGAAGGTGACCAATTACCAGTAGAGAACAATAGGGTCCATTATAGTTTCCATTAAAACCAATACAAGTCCCATTATAACCAGTAAAAGCATTACAAATTTTGTGATGGTGTCTATTTATTTATTTTATTCATGCACTTGAACCTAAAATAATCATTTATACAATTTGAAAAGGTTGAAGCGAATTACAAGGGTGTTTACAGTGGGCTGTGTTTACAATAATCTTGCATCATAAAAGCATTCTGAGCCAAGGTGAAATTACATGACTTAGACGAACGCACAATTTCTCTTCAGCACTCTTCTTCATTAGCATTTGAGTGTGCGGATAAAAACTAGATTAGAGCGCCATCTGCTGTTAAAATCTAAGCTCAGAATCGATTCCAAAGAGAATGGCGATGTATTCGGAAGATTTCAGAATCGAATTGATGTATTATCCCATCCCTAGTTGCTAAGATGTTCTGTATGATTGTTAACAGTTTGCCATGGTTGCTAAGGCAATGCTAGCTGCAGGGTGTTGTTATTAGATTATTAAGTTGTTCTGAGTTGTTACTACGAAGTTCTGGGTGGTTGCTAGGGCAGTTCTAGCTGCAGGGTGTTGTTATTAGATTTTTAAGTTGCTCTGAGTAGCTGTTAACGCATTGCGTAGTTGTTAAGGTGTTCTGTGTAATTGTTAACACTTTTTTGTGGTTGCTAGGAAGTTCTGAGTGGTTGCTAAGGCATTGCTAGCTGCAGGGTGTTGTTATCAGTTTGTTAGGTTGTTCTGAGTGGTTGCTAGGGAGTTATGGGTGGTTGCTAGCTGCAGAGTGTTATTCGATTAAGTTGTTCTGAGTGGCTGTTAACGCGTTGCTCAGTTGCTAAGTAATTCTGTGTGATTGTTAACAATTTGCCGTTGTTGTGATTTAGATTAATTTGTTCTGAGTGGCTCTTAACGCATTGTATAGTTGCTGTGGTGTTCTGTGTGACTGTGAACATTTTGTCATGGTTGCTAGGGACGTCTGGAGAGGGGGGGGTTGCTAAGGCATTGCTAGCTGCAGGGTGTTGTTATTAGATTGATACATTATTTTGAGTGGTTGCTAGGGAGTTCTAGGTGGTTGCTAAGACAATGTTAGCTGCAGGGTGTTGTTATTAGATTAAGTTGTTCTGAGTGGCTGTTAATGCATTGGACTAGATTTTGCCCATAAATTGCACAGTTGCTAAGTTGTTATGTGTGATTGTTAACACTTTGCTGTGGTTGCTAAGAAGTTCTATGTGGTTGCTAAGGCAATGCTAGCTGCAGGGTGTTGTTATTAGATTGTTAAGTTGTTCTGAGTGGTTGCTAGGGAGTTATGGACGGTTGATAAGGCATTTCTAGCTGCAGTGGTGTTGTTATCTGTGTGACTGTGACCATTTTGCTGTGGTTGCTAGGGAGGTCTGAATGGTTTCTAAGGGAATGCTAGCTGCAGAGTATTTTTATTAGATTGTTAAGTTGTTCTGAGTGACTGTTAATGCATTGCGCAGTTACCAAGGTGTTCTGTGCGATTGTTAACACTTTGTCATGGTTGCTAGCGAGTTCTGGGTGGTTGCTATGTGAATGCTAGCTGCAGGGTGTTGTTATTAGATTAAGTTGTTCTGAAAGGCTGTTAATGCATTGTGTTGCTGCTAGGGAATTCTGTGTGATTGTTAACACTTTTCTGTGGTTGCTAGGGAGTTCTGGATGGTTGCTAATACAATGCTAAACCAATGGTAGCTGTAGAGTGTTGTTATTAGATTGTTAAAGTGTTCTGAGTAGTTGTTAGGGTGTTCTGGGTGGTTACTAAGGCAATACTAGGTGTTGTTATTATATTGTTAAGTTGTTCTAAGTGGCTGCTAGCGAGTTCTGGGTGGTTGCTAAGGGGATGCTAGCTGCGGGGAGTTGTTATTAGATTGATCAGTTGTTCTGAGTGGATGTTAGCGTATTGCGTAGTTGCTAAGATGTTCTGTGTGATTAACACTTTGCCACGGGTTGCTAAGGAGTTCTGGGTGGTTGCTAAGGCAGTGCCAGCTGCAGAGTGTTGTTATTAGATTAAGTTGTTGTCAGTGGCTGCTAGGGAGGTCTGTGTGGTTGCTAAGGCATTGCTAGCTGCAGGGTGTTGTTACAAGATTAAGAGTTTCTTTGCAGTTGCTATGTTTTTTCTGAGTGGTCAGCACAATAGTTGCAGAGTGTTGTTGTTAGATTAAGTTGTTCTGAGTGGCTGTTAATGCATTGCATAGTTGCTAAGGTGTTCTGTGTGATTGTTAACACTTTGCTGTGGTTGCTAGGAAGGTCTGGGTGGTTACTAAGGCAGTGCTAGCTGCAGAGTGTTGATATTAGATTAAGTTGTTCTGAGTGGCTTTTGACACATTGCATAGTTGCTAAGGTGTTGTGTGTGATTGTTAACAGTTTACCATGGTTGCTAAGGCAATGCTAGATGCAGGGCATTGTTATTAGATGGATAAGTTGTTTTGAGTGGCTGTTAATACATTGCAAAGTTACTAAGGTGTTATGTGTGATTGTTAGCATTTTGCTGTGTGGTTGCTAGGGTGTTGTGGGTGGTTTCTAGGGTATTGCTAGATGCAGGGTGTTGTTACAATGTTCTGAGTGTTTGTTAGAATTTTGCTGTGCAGTTGCTAAGGTATTCTGTGTGATTGTTAACATTTTGCTATGTGGTTTCTAGGGAATTGTGCGTTGTTGCTAAGGCATTGCTAGTAGCAGGGTGTTGTTATATGGTGTTCTGTGTGACTGTGAATATTTTGCCGTGTGGGAGTTGTGGGTTGTTGCTAAGGCATTGCTAGCAGTAGGGTGTTGTTAAGATGTCATCAGTGGTTGCTAGGATGTTGCTGTGTGTTTTCTAAGGTGTTTTGTGTGATCAGTAACATTTTAGTATGTGGATGCTATGAAGTTCTGGGTGGTTGCTAAGGCAATGATACCTGCAGGGTGTCGCTATGAGGTTGTTAAGGTGTTCTAAGTTGTTGTTAGGATGTTTCTGTACAGTTGCTAAGGTGTTGTGGGTGGTTGTTAAGGCATTGCTAGCTTCAGAGTGTTTTATGAGTGGCTGTTAGAATGTTTCTGTACATTTATTAGGATCTTGATGGTTAGTATTTTGCTGTTGAATTTTGGGTGTTTGCTATGTTCTTAGGTTTTTATTTTCACATTAATTTCTAGTTTTTATAGATTTTTCACAGCTGACCAATCACACGTTTTCAGATTTTGCACATCATCTAGTACTTCACTTCAACTAGATTTTGTCCATAGATTTTGTGTGCATCCAATAAAATTCAGGACATCCCAAGGGCTAACCCGTCTTTAATACTGCCGAGAAGTGACTTCAAGTGTTGTCTGATCTCTCATCAAATTTTCAACAGATCCTGCCGAGGATGAGATTTGGTTTAGAGTAGTTAGAGTGTTCAGATGGTCTTACCCAAATAAACACACTCATGCCTGAGATGAGGGCAGTCAAGGAGAAAACGGATTGATTCATATTAAATGAGAGTTTGTTTGTTGAACCGCTTTTTGCAGTTTGGATGTAATCAAGCTCTCGGACGTTGTAGAGGTATAACAGGCTCTCTTCTATACAATAAATAAAAGTTTTATTTGGTGAGTTAAAACTCTCTTCAGCTCTTGTTTATTTTATCTGTTCCAGAAAACTTTTTTAAAGATTAAACTAGATATTTCATTTTTAAAGAATATATTTGCCAGCTCAAAACCCAATGCTATAAAGTTAGTATGTTGCTAGGGTGTTTCAGGCTGTTGCTAAGGCATTACTAATTCCAGGCCATTGCTATTGTTGCCGAGATGTTTTTAAGTGGTTGTGGCTGCATTGCTGTGGAGTTGCTAAGGTGTTCTGAGTGGTTGTTAGGATGTTGGTGTGCTTGTTAAGGTGCTGTGAGCGTTTGTTAACACGTTACTGTATAGATTCTAAGACGTTCTGAGTGGTTGCTAGGGCATTGCTTTCCATGGTGTGTTGCTTTGAGGTTGCTGAGGCATTCTGAGTAATTGTTAGGATGTTTGTGTGCAGTTGATAAGATGCTGTGAGTGGTTGTTAGGATGTTGCTGCATTTCTGTATAGTTTCGAAGATATTCTACTACTACTACTAAGAGTTGTTGCTAGGGTGTTCTCGGTGGTTGCTAAGGCAATGTTTGATGCAGGTGTTACTATGAGGTGGCTAAGGTACTCTGTTGCTGTGCAGTTGTTAAGGTGCCGTGAGTGGTTGTTAGGATGTTGCTGTTCTGAGAGTTTGTTAACACATTACTGTGCAGTTTCTAAGATTTTCTGAGTGGTTGCTAGGGAGTTCTGGTGGCTGCTAAGGCATTGCTAGCTGTATGGTGTTGCTATGATGTTGTTAAGGTGTTGTGAGTGGTCGTTAGGATGTTGCTTCTCTCAATGATTGCTAATGCATTACTGTGCAGTTTCTAAGATCTTCTGAGTTGTTGCTAGGGTGTTCTGGGTGGTTGCTAAGGTGTTGCTATGAGGTTGCTAAGGT
This sequence comes from Labeo calbasu, assembly GCA_019740295.1. Taxonomy (NCBI): domain Eukaryota; kingdom Metazoa; phylum Chordata; class Actinopteri; order Cypriniformes; family Cyprinidae; genus Labeo; species Labeo calbasu. The sequence continues at coordinate 26,782 of JAHKKF010515903.1, forward strand.
TGTTAGGGTGTTGCTGTGCAGTTGTTGAGGTGCTGTGAATGTTTGTTAATATGTTGCAGCTCTGAGTTGCTATTAATGCATTGCTGTACAGTTTCAAAGATGTTTTGAGTTGTTGCTAGGGAGTTCTGGGTGGTTGCTAAGACAATGCATGATGCAGTTGTTGCTATGAGGTTTCTAATGTGTTTTGAGTGGTTGTTAAGGTGTTGCTGTGCAGTTGATAAGGTGCTGTGAGTGGTTGTTAGGATGTTGCTGTTCTGAATGGTTGTTAACAAATTATTGTGCAGTTTCTAAAATGTTCTGAGTTGTTGCTAGGGAGTTCTGGTGGTTGCTAAGGCATTGCTAGCTATACGGTGTTGCTATGAGGTTGTTAAGGTGTTCTGAGTTGTTAAGATGTTGTTGTGCAGTTGCTAAGGTGCTGTGAGTGGTTGTTAGGATGTTGCTGCTCTCAGTGGTTGCTAATGCATTACTGTGCCGTTTCTATGATATTCTGGGGTGTTGCTAGGGAGTTCTGAGTGGTTGCTAAGCCAGTGCATGAAGCAGGTGTTGCTATGAGGTTGCTAAGATGTTGTTGTTGCTAGTATGTTTCTTTGCAGTTGCTAAGGTTCTATGTGTATTTTTAGGATGTTGCTGCTCTGAGTGGTTGTTTTAACATTACTGTGCAGTTTCTAAGATATTCTGAGTGGTTGCTAGGGACATCTGAGTGGTTTCTAAGGCATTGCTAGATGCAAAGTGTTGCTATGAGGTTGTTAAGATGTTCTGTGTTGTTAGGATGTTACTGTGCAGTTGCTAAGGTGCTGTGAGTAGTTGTGAGGATGTTGCAGTTTTGAGTGGCTGTTAATGTATTACTGTGCCATTTCAATGATATTCTGAGCGGTTGCTAAGGCATTGCTAGCAGCAGGGTGTTGCTGTGAGGTTGTTAAGGTGTTCTGAGTTGTTGTTAGGATGTTGCTGTGCAGTTGCTAAGGTGTCGTGAGTGGTTGTTAGGATTTTGCAGTTCTGAGTGGTTGTTAACATATTATTCTGCAGTTTATATGTTATTCTGAGTGGTTGCTAAGGTTTTGCTAGCTCAGGGTGTTGCAATGAGGTTGTTAAGGTGTTCTGAGTTGTTGTTAGGATGTTGCTGTGCAGTTGCTAAGGTTCTATTTGTAGTTGTTAGGAATTTGCTGCTCTGAGTGGTTGTTTTAACATTACTGTGCAGTTTCTAAGATATTCTGAGTGGTTGCTAGGGACTTCTGAGTGGTGGCATTGCTAGATGCGAAGTGTTTCTATGAGGTTGTTAAGATGTTCTGTGTTGTTAGGATGTTGCTAAGCAGTTGCTAAGGTACTGTGAGTAGTTGTGAGGATGTTGCAGTTTTGAGTGGTTGTTAATGTATTACTGTGCCATTTCAATGATATTCTGAGTGGTTGCTAAGGCATTGCTAGCAGCAGGGTGTTGCTGTGAGGTTGTTAAGGTGTTCTGAGTTGTTGCTCGGACTGGTTGTTTTAACATTACTGTGCAGTTTCTAAGATATGCTGAGTGGTTGCTAAGGGAGTTCTGAATGATTTCTAAGGCATTGGTAGCTGCAGGGTGTTGCCTTAAGGTTGTTAAGGAGTTCAGAGTGTTTGTTAATATTTTGCTATGTGGGTCCTACATGATTCTGTGTGGTTCCTATGGCACTGGTTGCTGCAAGGTGTTGCTATGAGGTTGTTAAGGTGTTTTGAGTTGTTGTTGGGATGTTGCTGAGCAGTTGCTAAGGTGCTGTGAGTGGTTGTTAGGATGTTGCTGTTCTGAGTGGTTGCTAACACATTACTGTGCAGTTTCTAAGATGTTCTGAGTGGTTGTCAGGGAGTTCTGGTGGTTGCTAAGGCATTACTAGCTGTAGGGTGTTGCTTTAGGGTTGTTAAGTAGTTTAGAGTTGTTCTTAGGATGTTTCTGTGCAGTTGCTAAGATGCCATGAGTGGTTGTTAGGATGTTGCAGTTTTGAATGGTTATTAACGTATTACTGTGTAGTCTCTATGCTATTCTGAGTGGTTGCTAAGGCATTGCTAGATGCAGGGTGTTCCTATGAGGTTGTCATGTGGTTCTGAGTGGCTTTTAGGATGTTGCTTTTCCATTTCTAATGTCTAATGGGTTTTTGCTAAGTCATTGTTGGGGTGTTGCAATCAAGTGGTTGTTAATATTTTACTATGTGGCTGCTTAGAGGTTCTAGGTGGTTGTTATGATAGCTAGCTGCAAGAGTATTGCTATGAGGTTGCTAAGATGTTCTGAGTGGTTGTCAGCATTTTACAATGTGGTTGCTAGGGAGTTCTAGTTGGGTCCTTTACGAAAATTAACCATGGTTTTATTGAAGTTAAAGTGTAGTAACCATGTTTTTTTGGCATATTAATTATCTTTTGTATAACTACATATTTACTACAAATACCATGGTTAAACTATGGTTATTGTAGCAAATGCATGGTTAATTTGTGGTTACCATGTTTATATATATATATATATATATATATATATATATATATCATGTTGCAGTGTGGCTGCTAGGGTATTCTGTGTGGTTGCTATGACATTGTGAGGTGCAGGGTTTAGGTATGAGACAGCGTTTACAGCTGAGACACGCATAGAGAAATTCAGACAGACAGTAAGCGTGACTGTACCATTCACCTGTCTGCCCAATGCATTATACAGGCAGTAAGAGGCTAACATACCCCACCGCCCCCACCCCCCTTATCCGCAGCCATATATCGAAGGTTTTAGGCAGGAATTGTCATGTCAGTACATCACCAATAGTAACAGTCTTGCACTGCTAATTAAGCTGGTGTCCACTGCAGATTTATCAATGTGTAATGAGATCATTAAGTATCCTATTCTGCAAGTTTGATATTGCTTTGATATTAGTCGTGATCCCTACTTTCTTGCAATTCTTAGATCACCTCAAGGAACAAAGGGAAAGAAATTGGGCTATTTAAATCCCCCTATCATTATCGTCTACTACTTCAAATTCCTTTGAAGGCTTAGCAGGATAATATCCAAATCGCAGCTGTGAAAACTATCACTTGCAGCTGTCCAGATTCGGGTCAAAACCTTTGATCCGTCAACTGCGGTGTCACAGACAATGTTTTTTCATCATTATTAAGGATTATAACCACAATGAACATGCAGAGGCTCTGGAGATGATAGGACTGGGCCTGAAGTCATTTATCAATCAGCGATAACAATCATACCCAGGATGGGGTCGATCTGAAAGAGACAAAGGTTCTGTTTCAAAACATGCCTAGACAGGATCATACGCATATGTTATCTATTTGAGTGCTGTCACACTGGTAGCTTAACAACATGCTAATGACAAGCTGTACTGAAATAATTTCGTTAAGCTGAGTCGCAATTACATTTGTGCATTTGGAAGATGCTTTTATCCGAAGCGACTTACATTTACATTAACATTTTATGAGTTGCAAATGCATTCCTTGGGAGTCAAACCCAATATCTTGTTCTTGCTAGCACCATACTATTCTGTTTGAGCTGCAGGAACAAATCTCCCCTGGAAAGACGGAGTGCTTTCCAAATCTGTCACCTTACCAGGCAGCTGCCTATGTAGGCAGCTCTCTATGTTTTCGAACAGAGTAATTATCTCTGGCTGTATCAGTGTAAATATGCCATCCAGGAAGCGCAGCTTCTCATTTGGCAAGACCGCTGTCGCATAATGACTACAATAGTGAAAGTGTTGACTGAAATTGAGACTGTGGACTAAACATTAATGAGGTGGGTGTACATTTAAGTGTTGGTGCTACACTGTCACTTCTGGCAACATGAATTGTGGTATCGTATTCTTTTAGATGCGAATTAAACATCTGCGGGGTCATTTGTAAGCTTACGAGCAGCATAAAATGATCCAAGATCATTACAAGTATGGCAGTGCATTCATTATCGGGCTTATTTTAGACCAAATAAATCTGAATTCAAACTTCTCAAAGTTGTTTACACCTCTGCAAGGCCGAGATGATAAAATGAACCATACCTTCTCCCTGAAATTCATCGTTATACCAAAACCACTGTCAACATAGGCAGCTCTGACATGTTTTCTATCCCCGAAGTGCACTGGAGTGAGATTTTGTGCATTTCAGATGTCAGAAAAAAAGTCCTAGTTTCTTAACTTTTCTCCTCTGCAGCCGCAGGATCTGGGAGAACCTTAACATTCAATGATGAATGCTTGTGGCCTCCAGCTCTCTGAATCTTAATTGATGCTAAATGACAAGTTTTAGGCTATTCTTTGCCCCCAGATGTGTCTTCATGAAATGTGATCGATATTTGTTGATATTTCTCTTAATAATTACCTTGGGAACTCATTAGTGTGGGTGTCACTATTCTGGATTACATTTAAGAGATGGACTAAGTGGACCAAGATTGAAAAAGTTCCCTCCTTGGAATGAATCAATTCAACAATTAGTGTCATCCCCAGTGGAAGTGGTCGTCACTTTAATTTCACAGTTGTCTTGCCTTAAATCCTCCCTGGAAAATGGTAGGTTCGGTTCCTCTCAATCTCCCACAAACTACTGAGATTAGCCCGAGAGCTGCAAACTAGGACATGAAGTGCACTGCTGTTGAATTAGAACCTGGGAAGACCTCGCTGTTCCTTAGTGGATCTGTAGACAGTTGCCCTTCGTTTCTGGTTTGTAATCGCTTGGTTGATTTCAGGCTTAAGTCTCATAATAGCACCGGATCAAAGGAAAGCAGAGGCAGATGGCTATTAGCTAGTCAGTCACATAGACTCGACTTGGTCTCAGGTAACAATTTAGTGCCCTGTGGAGTCTCGAGTTGAATGGGGAAAGCTGTTATTAAGATGTCTCTCCCCCCGTTCTTTTCAGGCGGTGAACACAGCGCCAACATATCAACGAGAGCTTTTCACACAGCAAGGCCTTTCGCCAATACATTATTCATCCCCCTCCCAGAACTCTACCCTTCTCCATCAGCACCAGTGGCCCACAAATTGTACATGCAGGGAATTCTGTGCCACCATGCCCTATTTCGTGAGCCAGTACATTGGAAGCTGAAATGCCTGAGAGAAGGATCCACTGGGAACGAACAGATTTTTCCCCCTTCCATCTCTGAAAAATACAGCAGAGGCTTAAACGGTTGATAGCGATGGACTAATGAGGTGTGACTCGACCTTTGCCAAAATTGTCACAGGAGCTCCACCCTGATCGATAGGTGTTCAGTTAAGGGCTTGTTTGATGGTTGTTAACTGAATGGTTGATTAATGATTAACATTGCATTGCATGGGTACACAGTGCATTTGACCTGCAGACAAGACACAGGTCAGAGTTTGTGCAGCAAGTGTGTGATTTTTTTTTTTTTTTTCCCACAACTTGTAGCTTGTAAATTACCATCCATCTGCTCTGCCATGGTAGTGAGCCATCACTGTATGGGTGGGCAATATGAGCAACATCTTATATCATGGTATGAGTCATTTTATATCACGATAGTGAGATCTGTGTATCAAGATGTTTGGTGCAGAACCTCTGCAGTTCTGTTCCAAAACCTTCTAAACTGTTTACTTAGGACATAACTTTCGATGCAAAGAATGGCATTTTTTTACCCCACATGTGGGGTAAAAGTTCCCCCTTGTCACCTCATAGATGTATAAGATTTTTAAACAAAATAAATGACTTGTATGATTTATTCTCACACAAAATCTGTTGCTCCATAAATGTTCAATACAAACGTATATATTTTTCTGCAATCATACACTTGAGCGCAGTGAAAAGCACTTTTTTTTTCATAAGGTGTGCCTTTAGCCCTGTTGTACCTACAACACCTTGCAACTACATTTGCACATGTTGTGCAAAAGGAAATCCCATCATCTATTTAAATTGGATCATTTAAAAGTAGACACTTCATTATCTGTAGATACATTTTTCATTTCTGTAAGGTAAGTACACGCAGAGTTTCTAACTGACACGTTCAAGTTTACAGAGACTGAGACGGCAGAAAGCGCATCCTGTTTGCTTGAATTATTTTACAAAAGCACAACGTTTCGTTGTTATTCTAAATGCACATAAATAAACATAGAGTCTTAATAGATTCGAAAGATGTAATACTTTTATCTGTGTCACCAAAAATGACAGAGTATTTTAAGTGACAACTCCGACGCCTCCATCTGTCATGCAGTAATGTCCCAATGTACTATATTTCCACATAAACCAGGCGTTAATGATCTGTCTATTACAGACTGCTTGACTTTGCCACTTCCTGTGGATTTTTTTGGGTCGACAAAGCCTCTTCTCATCGACTAATGGTTAGTCGACTATTAGGGGGAAACCCTAGTAAAAATGCCATTTATTTTCTCCATAGGGAAATGATTTTTAAAGATGTGTTTGAAAGCAGACCTACTGTGGGCTAAGAGGTTGTTCATCAATGGTATATGCTTCTGTTGAAGCCATCAGCCAACATTATTCCAGCTTGTTGTAGAACAATCATGTTTAACAGTGGAATTCCTGGTGAAAACTACATTACCCATCATTCTACAAAGCAATATCCAACAATCATAAAGTAGCAGTAAGCAAATCAGACCAGTTGAACTCTTGATGTAATAGTCTTTCTCTCTTTGCTCTTAAACTGTTTAAATATTTATATATTCATGCATATTTTACAATTAAAGTGAAATATGTGGTTCATCTCATAGCCAACTGCTTTGGTTCTGGAATCAAGGCCACCAAAAAGTGGATGGGCAGTAGCTACGTTTCCATTACACATTTGCATGGAACTTTTGCAATATTTTACAAATGTCGATAAAAATACTATTGTTAAATAATATTGTTGTTTCCATTTATACAATCTTTTGCGTCTAAAGCGCATTTTTTTTCCTCTCGTGATAAGTCATGCCACTAGATGTTTTTGCGAAATTGATTTGTTTCCATTAGGTGTATTTTCATTGCAGCTACTCTTGCACTCTATTCATTCAAGATGGCAGACAAAGTCAGAGAATAGTGTAGTAATACATATTTAGCTTAGCAACATGCTAACACAAAACTCTACTACAATCAGTTATGAGTCGACTCACCTATTCATTTCGATGGAGGAGTGCTATTTGTATGATGCATAACATTTCAGATTGACCACTTATGAGGTTCCAGGTCAGTTAAGATGCAGTTGCCTATGTACTAGGTCTTGAGTCTGTGTTTCCCCTAATTTAATCTGCTGATTTTGCTAGCTTAGCCAAATGTTTTTGTCATTCAAACTGCTGTTCGCAACACCTCTTGAAAAGTGATTAGGATGGAACATGTGGGGTTATACTCCTCATTTATCCCATGAATTGTCAATGTGTTAACCATCAACTCATGACTTCATTATGCAACATAGTTTGTTCACGATAAATCTTCAAGACAGCTTAACAACTCCAGTCCACCTCCAGCCCTTTCAACACGAAACTACGAGCCACACATCGAAAACAAGCCACCCGGCTTGGGTTTAAAGAGGCGTAACTCATTTCAGTCAGCGGCTTTTATTGAAGTTGCAAATGTATTCAGGAATGCCGCACAGCATACTGGAATACCTGCGGCCTGGGGAAGTGCTTTAAATGGCAGGTTCCACAGTACAGCCCAGGCTGATCTTCACGACTTTAAAAGCCAGATACACTGCTGGAACAGAGGAACCGCAAATCCTACATTAATACCGCAAGCTGAGGCCCAAAGACAAGCTTCGGTCTCGCTGGCTTCCTCAAACAGAATTTTTAAAACATGAGCAATGCGCCATGGGAGTTTCCCCAGTAGCCACTCGCCTTTTTTCCCTCCGCAGTCTGCTTTTATTCCACAGATTCATTAATCTGTAGTCGATATGAGAAGATGAGAGCTAAATTCTAAGCGGTTTATATCTTCTTCTTGTTTACAGACCGTTTGTTGTCAGGAACCAGTCAGATCTAGCCTTTTGAAATTCAACGTGAGTTTGAACTCTTGTAGTTTCATATCTAGCAATGTCTGACGACTAAGTATGTTAAAACACGTCAATGGCTTTAGTGCGTTGGTGCCACAAAAATGTTACAGAGCATTTGGTGTTGAAAATCATTTTAAAATCCGATTTAAAGTCTGATTTCTGGCTTGGAAAAGCTAGTATTCTAGCTCAATTTGAAGCTTTTTTTACTGAAAGCATGTTGTTTCAGTTGAGTATTAATAGTGTTGTGGAGCAATAGCGCAGTCCAGAACAGATTAGCTTTGAATAATTCAGAAGCTGCTAAAGAAACCACATTTCCTTTTAGCATTCTATGCTAGTTTACAAGACAACAATCTCATGAGATCAAGCCTTCCCCAAGTTTAGCTAGTTGAGATGTTGTTGTGCAAAATGTTAATGCTACATGTTTTATTTTCAAAAAATTAAATGGTTGTTCAAATACGAATGGTTTAAAACAGATGCAAAGCTGTTTGTTCCATCACTAATGCATTATCGCTGGTGCATGTGTGTGTGTTTTCTTGATTGTGAAATAAAAAAAAAAAAAAAACATGTCAGCAAATGAGGCACTCTTTGCACTGTGCTGCGCTGATTCTCATCAACAGTTCATACAAAATTGATGGATTGATTTCACTGGGGATTTGTGTAACCAGCATGCAAATATCATGTAGTGCATACAGTATGCAAACAAATTATCAGAGCATAGAATATTCTTAATAAATAGCACTGCTTCTAAATACTATTATGAAATATTATTTATTGAATAATAATATTTAATAAACAACAACAGCCATCATAAAAGTTGTTAGGCAGTTCAGTCAAATGCCTGACGTTTTGAACAAAGGCAGCGCTCTGATATACAGCATTAAATTTACATAAAATATAATGTGATAAGATTTCACCCTCAACCAAAACTGTTTGCTCTGAAACAAATAATAGATTAATGAGACCAAAAACTGCCTGTTAGATTTACCCAAAATGAATTGCATCTCATGTTCAGCCACTATGGAGACATCAGAGCCAGGGGCAAATTCCAGAAGATCTGACCGAGGTGAGGCTGCTCTCAGCAGGTTCGTGAGCACCGAACGTCCGCTGATGCTCTGAAGCTCAAATTTCTGAAAACATGGAAGCAAATTTTCAAACAGACATTAGCTTTATTAATAAACCACATATTTGAAGTCTAAACAAGTACATTCTCACCTAAAAACTCTTACAACTGCATTCCGTACAGTATTATTTATAAATAATGAATTTGGGTGTCCACCATAAAACTCGCTGTGAGAAATACCGCAAGCGAAGTGATACAAATGGTGAAACAGTTGGGGTACTGATATCGCTAGAATATTGCACTCCTCTCAGCCAATCAGATTCGAGGACCAGAAAGAACTGGTAAATAAATAAATAAGTAAGATATAATGCGTAGGACAGTACATGAATGTGCTCATCAGTAATTTATTGCATTATTAATGGGATAGAACTGAAAATTCTGAGTAAATATGACAAATATGTCATTTTTATAAATTATTCACACTAAGACAAAACATGGCTTTAGAGTGTGAGCGTTTCACTCGCATATATGGGCCATTCTACAGAATTTGTGCAAACTAAATTATTGAAATAATTTTCAGTATAATTTGATCATTTGTTTTTAAAGTATCTTTTTTGGTTCTTTTAAAAAGTGAAGTTAATATATATATATATATATATATATATATATAGATAGATAGATAGATAGATAGATAGATAGATAGATAGATAGATTTTTTTTCCCTTTGTAAACTATGAAACTTAAAAAAAAGTGGCATTTTTCATGTCACTACTGAAACAGTGTATGTTTTAGTCTATTGGCTGAGACTGATTTTAACTGAACCTGTAAATTTATGATCCAGAAATATCCCTGTGCCCCCCTCTCTCATAGTTACATGGTAAGTAGATAGGCCCTGTCATTTTGAGGTGAATGTGGGTTTTTTGGGTTTATCCCATAACATTGTCACTACCAAAACATTCGGTGAAGTTTTAGTAGTGACATCTGTGTTTTTTGGGGGTGTTATCCCATAAAACTGTCACTACCAAAAAAAGGTCATCATTGTTTCGGCAGTGCCAAAAAGGGAACACATAATCCTCATATCTGAGGAAAAGAAACAAAATTTTAGGACAGTTATGCAATTTTTTTGTATTTTAGTATGTTTTAGTAGTGTTTTAGTTAGTAATGTGATGTGGTTGCTACCAAAGCATTACTGTCACTACCGAAAATGTGTTGTCACGACCGAAACATGGGATATTTTGTCAAAAATAAAGTATACTGAATTATCAGCTAAGATATTATGATAGTTTTTGGTTAAATATATATTCAAACAAATCAGTATGATTAACTTTTTGCCTTTTACAAAGAAAAATTGGATTCAAAATGCAACAAATCTCATGAATTACACTTCTTCTTATGGATTTACCTCTAAAAAAAAAAATAAAATAAAATAGCAAATATATAGCAAAATCTTAATAGGTCAATATAACCATTCTAATTAAATTATTATTACTGTGTTTCAGTACTGACAAATTGGGGAATAGAACAAACATTCCAAAACCTTCTGAAAATACAATATGATAATTAACTGTGCAATTACTAGAAATGTGTACCTTGGATATTATACAATTTACATACATACACATTTTTTGGAAAAAGACATTTCTGACATTTCTGTAGAATGGCCTATATATATGTGAATATTTTTAGGCCTGTATTCCCATAATCATCCTTTTTGTATTGTATTAAATTAAACAATTTAGTGATTTTATTAGGGGAAACCACATTATTTGATTCATCTTCATTGTATCCCTATCGTTTTTAATACTTAGGAGTATTACAATTTAATAGCGTAGGGAGCACGTGCTCCAGCCTTGAAAGGACATTAGCATTAAGAAATTAAATATGATTTATTTCAAATTCATGTCGTTTTAAATTCATGCTCAAATTCAAAAGCGTTTCTGACTTCATTGTAACTGTCTTCATAGTGTAATGAGGAAAGTATTGATAGATGGTTGGATCTGAATATGTATAAATTGACCCTCTGTCCACACTACGACATCAACAGCCAATCACTTCAATTTATGGATGCGATCCAACAGGAAACCAGCCCCCTCCATCCATTAGAAAGCAGTTCTCACTTTCCTCTCAGTCCATTACTGGGTAATGGATGGCCGAAGTGCCCCTCTTACTTGCAATGCTCTTGTCTCTAAACTTTCACTTCATCAAGCGATGTGGATTCCTCAGTTGGATTCCCTCCGAACAGACCTGTAAAAGAGGCTGTAAAATAGATTAGCCTGTCAGACGTCCTTAAGGACAGATCTATGAGCTCCTAATGGCACTGATGTCAAGGTGCATGCTGGGAGACGGGAAGGAACAGTGCCTTTCAAGGCGATATTTATTGCTCCGGAGCCGTAATTGTAATGGCATATTAAAAGTAACAAAAGTGCAGCTAAAGAGCCAGGATAAAAGAGTTGTGCATTGCAAAAACGGTTTCTCTTAATCAGTGTTTTTTTCTCGTTTTCTCATTAAAACAAATCTAAAACAAAATTAAACGTATTTCTGTTTAAATCCACTGTGCTGTTAAATCAAGATCCGTTCAGTTGAAACAAAAATTGTATAAGATAGTAAGAAAATAACAAAAAAAATGCTGATTAACAAGATGTTTGCAGTGTTTAATTTTATGTTTGCTCTTTCTTGGTAATAAAAGCCTCATTTTCGTGCATGGATTGCTAGAGTTTTCATTTTTCGCACTTTGCAAGCTGTGGTATCAACAATGGAATATATGTTTGCTATTATTAGTTCTTAGCAGTCTAGTAGATTTTTTTTCATTGTAAAGTGTTCATTGCTGCTTCTCACGTATGGGATTTGACCTTTTCAGCTCTCCCCGAGTCCCTCGAGCTGTGTGGGTAGTCAGAGATTTTGTGCCCTAACAAATGGAAATATGGCCGGTGGAATATTAATTCGAAGCGCTTGAGGGTGGGTGAGCTGCTTGAAAGACCGCTCGAGGTCTTGCCTCACAAAGGCAAGATTAAGCAGGCGCTAAGAACATATGTCCAGCTTATGCTTTGCCGAGGTTTGTTTTGTTCAGGCAAGCCTTTGGTTTAACAGGAACAGGGTGTTTGGATGTTTATCGACTTTACGTTCGATTAAACCTTGGAAAATATATGTCACATGTAGCACTTTGAGGTCAACATGGCATCAAAATTAAGCTGGTTTGCTTTAATACAGGTTCCTTGGTTCAGGAGTTTTATCTTCCTCCATCTCAAACCCTTTCCTTCAATCAACTGGCCAACTTTTTGAATTCCAGCCAATTCCCAATGGATAAATTGGGTTCCACCCTACACGTCTTCCCTGAAAATCCCATCTTATTTGAAAATATGTCTTTTTTGGAAAGTGAACTGGGTTGCAAAATGACATTTCCCCCTGGTGTTTTGAGACTTTATTCCAGATTGGCATGCGTTTTATATATGTATCAGTATGTTTTGGGTTTTTGCTGGGATAGCAAGAAAAATGTCACCAAACCGCTCTATGGGAGAAGACAAAAGGTCAGAATTTTGACCCACAGCTGTCTTTTGGTTTGGCGCTGACGGGCTGGTTTGGAAACACGTGTGAGATGTGCTGATGGCCTTTCCTTCCTATGTTCAGTTGGTGATGGATGAGATTTGGAAGAAGCTTCTTGGCAGCTGTCAGCGTTTGCAAAGTTTCTGACAGTTTCTATATTTCTGGCTTTGGTTTTTTGCAAAAAAATGCCCAGTACGGTGGGACAGGGGTTCTCAAAAATTGAAATACTGAAGACTTCTGTTTTTCCATGTTAAACTTTATGCTAGAAGTATTTTCAACTTTGAAGATTTTTATATAAAGCCACCTTTGTGAAGAAGAAGCACTTAACTTTATTGAATGTTCACTTGTAGTATAATTTTTATATATATACATACAAAACCACATGCACTTGATTGTAATTTTAACGGTAGTGTCTTATTTGATATGTCATTTAAAGTTAATATATTTTACAAATATACCAAAATTCTACAAATATAAGACATGACATACAAGTTTCAACAGAAATTACATTAAGTAATTAACCATAAAGCATTGTTTTAACAAAAATTTAAAGAAAATGTGTGATCCTGGACCACAAAACCAGTCATAAGGGTAATGTTGTTTTTATTTATTTATTTATTTTTTATTTACATCATCTGAAAGATGAATAAATAAACCTTCCATTGATGTATGGTTTGTTAGGACAACATTTGGCCGAGATACAACTATTTGAAAATCTAGAATCTGAGGGTGCAAAAAAAAAAAGAAAAAAAAAAAAACAAATACTTAAGTTCTTAGCAATGCATATTACTAATCAAAAATTAATTTTGATATATTTACGGTAGGAAATTTACAAAATATCTTCATGGAACATGATCTTTACTTAATACCCTAATGAAAAAAGAAAATTATTTTGATCCATATAATGTATTTTTGGCTATTGCTACAAATGTATCCATGTTGCTTAAGACAATAAAACATATTAGCAATTATGAAATTGCATGCAAAGATGTCATTAAGTCCTATTTAAGTGGGTCAAAAAGCACAAAAAAATCAGCTAATTGCAATTTTAAAAATACATTATAAATAAATACTTTTAAACTGTAATAAATTTTCATTTAGTTGCAATTAACATTCATTTGAGTTTTTAAAAATCTTAAATATATAGTTTTTAGCAAGTTATATTTAAGCTTTTGCTGTCAAGTCAAATGATTAATCGTGACTAATCACATACAAAATACAAGTTTTTGTTTACGTAATATATGTGTGCATTGTGTATATTTATTATGTGTGTGTGTGTGTATATATATATATATATATATATATATATATATACACACACACACAGTATATATTTAAAAAATATTTACATGTATTTATATAAATTTATGTGCATATAATTCATTTTGCANTAATCACATACAAAATACAAGTTTTTGTTTACGTAATATATGTGTGCATTGTGTATATTTATTATGTGTGTGTGTGTATATATATATATATATATATACACACACACACAGTATATATTTAAAAAATATTTACATGTATTTATATAAATTTATGTGCATATAATTCATTTTGCAAATAAAATTTTTTAATATATAAACAGCGTTTCTCTTAAATATATATGCATGTGTGTGTATTTATATATACATAACATACACAGTACAACTGTATATATTATGTAAACAAAAACTTTTTTTGATGCGATTAATCGCGATTAATCATTTGACAGCAATAATTCAAACAAATATTTACATTATTTATAAATTATTTTAAGACAGCGCTATTTGCACTAAGTGCAACTAGCAATAGATACTATTTACAACAAATCCAAATAGCATATTTTTTTAGCAATACATGCTAAGTGCAAATAGCCAACCCGGTGTCATAATAATTTATACATATTTGTATATGACCTAATTTGTACAAATTCATACGATTTGTTAAAAAAAAAAAAGTAAATATTTTATGAGATGGAAAATTTGTAAGAATTGGTACGAAAAACCAACCTAACCTCATCCCTAAACTTAATTCCTTAAACAATCACAGAAATCATACAAAATTGTACGAGTGAGGTCTTATGAATTAGTATGAATTAGCTTCCTCACAAAAAACATACGAATTTGCCATGAGATAGCATTGAAATAGCAATGCATTCTAATTACACTAAGTGAAAATAGCAGTATTTTTAGCGATATGCCATATACACTAAGTGCAAATAGCGATAAATTCTATTTAAACAATATAAAAACAGCAGTTTTTTCTTTGCAATAAATAGTAGTTATGCTATGTATGCTACTTAGTGGCAGATATGTGCACCTCGGTATTGTAGTACATTATGAAAACAGTATGCAGTAATAATGTTTTCCAGTGTGAATTATCATTTTTAATAAAGTTATTAAATGGATACTGCCTTATTGGGACACCCGTGAGGCACTTCATTTTCCACTTTTCAATTATTTCCTGCGTGGTTGTATAATCATTTTTATTTTCTTTTTTTTAAGTGGAGAAGAGCCATTTAAAACCTTATCAGCTTGTCTCATAAATATTAATTAGGTGATATAACATACGCCCATCTCATTTGCTGCAAGGCAAGAAGGTGGGTGCTAGCTGAAGTAGGATTAGCCCTTACCTTTTCAGCCATTCATTTCACTGCTGATGCAACCGGTTGGCAGAGCCTTCTGCTTGGTCTGGCAAATTCGCTGCTTATTTTGCAGCACAGTCAAGCAAAACAGAACTTAGCTTCTAAATCTTTTCTATCACAGTTCTGGTTATAAATACACTTTTCCAAATTCCCACAATCTTCCTTTGTTTTTGTCATCTGCATTTTTGACACGAGGGGCATTTCAATTATACATCCTGTGTGAACAGGCAGTTGCATCACTCTGGAGGAGAAACACCTATCATCTATAGCATTAAAAATTGAAAGAGAAAGCAAAAGATGGGGAGCGAACGCAGCATAAACAAAGTAAATAAGCCATCGAGCTCCTGAGGGAGCAAATGTGTGAGGTAGGTTCAAAGGGGGGCTCCTTCTCAACTTAAAAGCCGTGTTTCTACTCAACTTCAAAGCTGTGTTTTGTCCCGGTGAAAGCCGTGTTTAGTCTGCGCCTTTTTGTTTTATTGTGCTGAAGCAACAAGAGTGACAAAACACAAAATAAAACATTAAGCAGATCAATCCGAAGAGACCCAAACGCAGTCACTCATGCTTTTGAAAAGCACTGAGCCATGTCAGATAGCTTAACACAGATGTCTGAAACCATGCACGGGAATGTTTTTGTACAAATTTCAAAGAGATTGCCAAATGAAACGTAATTGGGCAATTTAAACGGGACAGGGGCGGAGCACGCATTGCAAAAAATGTCACTGTGCTCAAAATGAATGAGATCCCAGTGATTCATACTGAGATTTGGAGCATGAAATTGAAGGTGCGCATAGGCTGTGTAGCAATTTGATTTAGGAACAAGATATGTAATCTTGTATCAGTAAAAGTAACATACATAATTAATAGTGCTTGCTAAGACATTATTGCTCATACTTAGGGTTGTTCATATTAGTATAAACTTTCAGTCTGTAACTCCATTAAGTTACTGATCTGAATTATTACCAGAGCAGACTGAAGTTACTTACGGACATGAATGATTCCTCAAAACAAGTGGCTTGTTATGGTATTTATTTTCTTACTACTTCTCAGGGCTGGTTCACACACAATAGGCCTCATTCACGAAACTTAAAGGACAAGTCTATTTCCAGAACAAAAATTTACAGATAATGTACTCACCCTCTTGTCATCCAAGATGTTCATGTCTTTCTTTCTTCAGTCGTAAAGAAGTTATGTATTTTGAGTTTTCAGGATTTTTCTCCATATAGTGGACTTCAGTGGTACCCTGAGTTCCAAAATGGTTTTAATAGTTTAAAAGCAGCTTCAAATGATCCAAAATGCAGTTGTAAACGATCCCAGCCGAGGAAGAAGGGTCTTATCTAGCGAAACGAT
>JAHKKF010515906.1:0-16702 GCA_019740295.1 Labeo calbasu
CATGTCCTAAGAAATTATAAAAGAGAGCTGTGTCATTTTTAGCCGTTTCGAATGCATAATTAAATACATTTTTAAAAATCTGAGCAAATGTTATTCTGTGAGCAAGATTATTGCACAATACTTCGCCAAAAAATACTGCCACTTTGGACCAAGAAAAGAAAATTCACTCTATTCCATTTCCAAACCAATACGTAATGGGTTGTTCTAGCTGAGGTTAGGCGCTAACATCATGCGCTGCACTATGTTGCCAATGTAAACTTGAGGTTTTTAGGGGCAGGGACCCCAGACTATAAAAAGTCAGAGGTGGTGTCCCCCATGCCACAGCTGATGGGTGCCTGATATTTGGGCTAAACCACAGACCATGCAGCAGGGTGTCGTGTGTCAATGCTGCCTTGTAATCAGCATACATGCAAAGCGTAAACCCACAAATACCGCCCTTTTCCAAAAATAGTACATCGTTGTATAGCGCTCATGCTACAGAGACTGTTATTAAGAGAGAGCTAGTTGAGGCTGTGCTTTTCAGCAAAAGAAAAACAAAAACTGTGCAAAAATTAAAGGAGAAGCACTGACTCAAAAACTTGACTGCAATGTTTGTATGCATTCAACTGACTTCCAAAGCATAGTTTCTGTATAACATCACGGAAGAATCAGCAGCTAACAGCTCACATATGGCACAAACTCTGGAATTAAAAAAAGATTATGGACAACTATGTTCAAATTAATGCATGTACAGTTGAAGTCAAAGTTTACATACATCTTGCAGAATCTGCAAAATGTTAATTATTTTACCAAAATAAGAGGGATCACACAAAATGCGTGTTATTTTTTATTTCACATAAAAGACCAAAAAAAATAAAAAGACAAAAGTTTACATATGCTTGATTCTTAATACTGTGGTGGTACCTGAATGATCCACAGCTGTTTTTTTTTCTTTTCATTTTGTTCATGAATTCCTTGTTTGTCCCGAACAGTTAAACTGCCTGCTGTTCTTCAGAAAAATCCTTCAGGTCCTACTAATTCTTTGGTTTTCAGCATTTTTGTGTATTTTAACCCATTCCAACAATGACTGCATGATTTTGAGATCCATCTTTTCACACTGAGGACAACTGAGGGATTCATATGCAACTATTACAGAAGGTTCAAACCCTCTCTGGTGCTCCAGAAGGAAGCATGATGCATTAAAACCCAGGGGTGTAAACTTCTGAACAGAATGAAGACGTGCACATTCTTCTTATTTTGCTTAAATATCATATTTTTTCATTTAGTACTGCCCTTCAGAAGCTACAGAAAATACTTACTTGTTTCCCAGAAGACAAAATAAGTTAAATTTAGCATGATCTTAAAATTCAAAAAGTTTTCACCCCCCAAATCTTATTGCATTGTGTTTCCTTCTGGAGCATCAGTGAGTGTTTAAACCTTCTGTACACAAAAATGCTGAAAAACCAAAGAATTTGTGGGATCTGAAGGATTTTTCTGAAGAACAGCAGGCAGTTTAACTGTTGAAGTCAAACAAGGGACTCGTTACTAAACAAAAAACACACAGCTGTGGATCATTCAGGTAACAACAAAGTATTAAGAATCAAGTATATGTAAACTTTTGAACTGGGTTGTTTTTATAAATTCAACTTATTTTCTCTTGTGGACTATATGTAAACGTCTTTTATGTGAAATATCTTATTCAGGTCAGTACTAAATAAAAAAAATAACATGCATTTTGTATGATCCCACTTATTTTGGTAAAATAACATTCTGCAGATTCTGCAATGTGTATGTAAACTTTTTGATTCAACTGTAAATGCATGTTTTAATTGCATGTACCACAAAGTACCAAAACAAGGAAGAGCCACATTAGAACAAGATCATCTGAACGAGCTTTCTAACAAACTTCTGATACATTTCCATCAACCCTGTTGGGCTAGAGCGCGTCTGGACAGTGGCCAGAGAGCATGTCATTTCTGGGAAGGAGCTGGCCACTTGGAAACCGCAGGCTCCTTGTATTGTGGACATCACAGCCTGTGCCAGTAAAGCATAGCACCACGCATGAGTTCCCACATACATTCAAACACACAAGGTGCAAGTTTGCACATACCAGCCAGACAGACAGCACAGAAAATATCCCCAAGTTGAGGGTACAGCGATGTCTGTGGACATCAAACCACTCTGAGTCAACTGAAGCCTCCGACTCTAGCAGGTTGAAGCTGCGGCTTTGCAGTTAACACACATGTGACACTCATTCAATATGGTTCTCAACATTTCCCAATCTCATAGCCAAGCATAAGTGGAGGGGAACGGCATGTTCCTTGCACAAAAAGTGGGGCCAACCTGGGACTGTGGGAAAGACAAGGAGCTGTGCCAAACAAGAGGCGTTTGATGTGTTCACTCCGTGACTGTCCGCAAGATTCCCCGCTTTCATTTTCAGCAGCACCCTGTTGCCCTAAAACGGCAACTATTTGCAGGAAAAAGAAAGGTGAAGCAGGGTGCTCCGAGGTGCCACTTGCACAATGGTTTTCTAGCAGAATAGACGTTACAGCTCCAGAGGAGGTGTGCGGTCCTTCAGTACGAGAAGTTCTTTCTGTTTTCTTGCTGCAAAGGCTATGACTCGCGCCACTTTCAAGCAGCCCGCAGAGTTCCACGGGACAAGAACGCCAGGGTGGGGCTTTGTGGCTCAATAAGCGAGAAAGACGACAAGGCCCCAGCTTTGATGTCCGCTATTCAAGCTGACATCCACTTCAAAAAAAAAGACGGCATAAGGTTGTGCGTGTGTAAGTGTGCTCACACATGTTTGCTTGAGACAGATGCACTGCCCATCTTTTTGATGTAAACAGCAGTCCCTTGGACCCCATTCTCTCCACCTGACCCTACACTCCCTCTTTTCCCACCTACAGCTGGATCTTCCCATTTGATCTGCTGTCCTTGTATGCTCTACAGGGTACTTTAGTGGAAGTGTGAGGGAAAAAAGCCCAAGCTGGGTTCAAGCAAACTATGTGATTTGGCTTGAGAAAAAGGGTGTGTGTGTGTGTGCGCTTGAGAGAGGAGGAAAGAGGATGGACGACTCTTCTGCTTCAAACGGATGGCATGCATGACCCTCTTAAACAAAGGTCTGTTATTCTGTCGGTCTAATGATTTGAATAAAGTTTGCTCATTAAGTGCTGATCAGCAGTGTTTCGATGAGAGTTGATCTAGAGTGAACTGGACTACCAAGATCCAGTTTAAATCAACTCAATCAAAATATAACTAATTAACAAATATAACAAATAATTAAGTGAAACAATAAAATAATGAAATAAAATATTTGGCACACTCTTCATTCTACAGACAAGGAAGAACCAAACATTAAAGGAAACATCAGATGGTATAAGTTTGAAATATATTAAAGGTACATTAAAGACAGAACAAAAATGTACAGATAATTTACTCACCCCCTTGTCATCCAAGACGCTTTTTTTCTTCAGTTGTGAAGAAATTATGATTTTTGAGGCAAACATTTCAGAATTTTTCCATGGTGTCTGCGAGTTTGAACTTCCAAAATGCAGTTTAAATGCAGCTTCAAAGGACTCTAAACAATCCCGGTTGAGGAAGAAGAGTCTTACCTAGCGAAATGATTAGTTACTTTCTAAAAAAAAATTATAATTCATATACTTTTTAACCTTAAATGCTCGTCTAGTTCTGTGTGAACTCTGTGCATACAGTTGGTACATACCGTGCATACAATTGGGTAATACATGGGTGAATACATACTCACATCTCATTTTCTGCTCCAACTTCAAAATCATCCTACATCGCTGCAGAAGTACCGACCCAGTGTTTACAAAGTGAACACAAAAGGAGGGTCATAAAAGAAGGTAAAACAGCGATGTAGGTTTTGAAGTTGGAGGAGAAAATGAGATGGGAGTTTTTCGACATACCCTAACTGTCATGAACCAGAATACACAGATTTCACACAAAGCTAGACAAGACGAGCGTTTGAGGTTAAAACATATATAACTGTACTTTTTTTTTTTTTTAATTAACTTATTTTGCTAGATAAGACTCTTCTTTCTTGGCTGGGATCGTTTAGAGCCCTCTGAAGTTGCACTGAAACTGTATTTTGGGAGTTGACACTATTGAAGTCCAATGTATGGAGAACATTCCTGAAATTTTTTCCTCAAAAAAATATAATTTCTTTACGACTGAAGAAAGAACGACATGAACATCTTGGATGACAATGGGGTGAGTAAATTACCTGTAAATTTCTGTTCTGGAAGTGAACTTCTCCTTTAAGGCAGGGACTAAAGTTCACCGTGATTATAGGTCATCTTTAAGTAATGTGAATGCATCACAAACCCCCACATAGGACTTGGGTGAGCTGACAAAACCTTTTGTGGATGCAGAAAAACTGGGGCCAAGAGGTATTGCGAAGTGAACAAATGACAGGGAACAAAACAGGCCATAATAAAAGCCTGCAACAGTAATGAGGCAAAACTCCAACATCCCCTCATGATGAAGAGCCACTACCACCTTCAACCATCACCCCAGACTGGGTCTGTTGTTCTTTGCGTCTACCCTGCAATTCGATGAGTATGGCCTCTCTAAAAAGAAGGGATAGTCCACCCAAAAATAAAAAAATACCCCATGATTTACTCACCCTCAAGCCATCCTAGGTGCATAAGACTTTCTTCTTTCAGACCAATACAGTTGGACCTAAATATATCACTAATATGGGACCCTAGAACGCCAAATGAATCATAATGGTCAATATTTTGAAATTTTGAATTTTGAAATGTATACATCATCTGAATGCTGAATAAACAAAGCTTTCCACTGAAGTATTAGTTTGTTGGGATGGAAGAATATCTGGCCGAGATACAACTATTTGAAAATCTGGATTTTGAGGGTGCGAAAAAATCTAAATATTGAGAAAATCACCTTTAAAGTTCTTAGCAATGCATATTGCTAATCAGAAATGAAGTTTTGATATATCTATGGTAGGAAATTTACAAAATATCTTCATGGAACATGATCTTTACTCAACATCCTAATGATTTTTGGCATAAAAGAAAAATCTACAATTTTGAGCCATACAATGTATTGTTGGCAATTGCTACAAATATACCTGTACTACTTTCGACTGTTTTTGTGGTCTATATACTATCTTATTTAAAAGAAAAGAAAAGAAAATGAGGAGTATTTCAAGTATATTCTACCTTAGAAGCACTCATTATATTTACAGCTTTAAAATCTGTAAAAGTACTCAAACAAACATGCAATACAAAGTGTGATTAGGAGTGAGCATCTATTTAGGGAAAAAAAAATAAAAAAAGAGTCATAAAAGTTTTTTAGGTGATAAAAACTAGAGAGAAAGAGAGTGGGAGAGAGAGAGAAAGGGGGCTGCCGAGCACAGGGATGTACCCAGCTGTTCTGTTCTTTTTAGGCCGACACGTCCCATTCAAAAAAATCTCTTTCGTGGCCCTGAATCAAACAATTAGCTTCCGCACAGATCGCAGCATCCAGGGAGCCTTTGATTCTAAAAGGGGATTTTTTCCGCTTTATATGGGCCAATTATCGTCAGGTGCCTGCTGTCCTTGTTCGGTGAGGCTTTCAAATATCCTGCATTAAAAAGCTGGTTGTTACAACTGGGCAGGAAAGCGTTTCATTCATATCCACTTAGAGGGTGGAAATTTCACACCAGAGAAAGAAAGTGATAGACTCAGCCTGATATACTACAAACTGACATAACTATAAGAACTCAGATATCTATCTGGCCCCTGAAAGTCACCACAGCAAAGCCATAGATATCAACATATTTAAACAATATTTGGAATGGGGAGATGACGTTTGTGTGCCAAATTACTGACCTATGTTGAGGGTTGGCTTTGTATAATGGTTGATTGTTTGTTCAAGTGATCATATCATGTGGGATTTGGTTTGAAACAATTCTTTAGTGAGTGGAACATTTATTTCTTTGGGGGTTGAGCGAGCTTGTTGAATCATTTGACTCATGGAGAAAGGCTAATGTTTATATAGACATGGCCTTTATAAAAGGCAAGGATCAAAGTAAGAGTCGATATAAAGCTGGCAGCCTTTAACCTGTGATGTCAAATCCAGATCAGAGAGAAGAAGTGACCGTATTCTAAAATGCAACATTTCAACAGAACATTTAAGAGCAATCACACAATTATTAGGATTTTAGCCCTGTTTACACTTGATATTAGTGTTTATCAAGAGTGATCCAACCACAAGTGGTCTGTTTACACCTGGTATGAACATGCATCTCAAATGTGTCTCGTGACTACAAGAGCACTTACTATAAGGGGTAAAATGTGATATTCATGAGAAATTGATAAATCAGTAGACATAACTTGCAAAATGTAGTCATTTCTTTTTAAATTTAATGCTGTTGTTATACATGGGTGGGGAGGATGGGTATGTTTGTAGTGCTGTGCAACGATTAATTGCGGTTATTCCATGGTCTGTCAGAATACTGGATTCTGATTGGCTGCCAGGTACGCAGTAAAACCGTTTAATGCACAGGTAGTTCCAAGTCAGTTTAATCACCGTTCTACATTAATGCACTGCTTTAATTGATGCAAACACAAAGAGAGAGAGAGGTCGGAGATCGCATTGTGCTGCGCACATGAACTTCTTGTCAATGTTTCGCCACAATTTTGATTAATAAAATAGCCTAGATACTAGATCGCTATATTATATTCCTCAACAACAAGGTGGCAAAATCAACGTTTTTAAATTCATTAGCTGTTTGTAGAGAGAGACGCACAGATGCAGCATGCGGGTATGCACACACAACTGTTATCTTTTCCTTTCTCTCTCTCTCTCTCTTTCTCTCTTTTAATAATTATTTGAAATAAAAGCTAGAATTCATTCAAATAAATGTGATCTTACTGCACTATTTAATCTCTGTGTCTGATTTGAAGCGGGCAGAATGAAAGGGTTAACGAGCCGTGACTGGCGAAAATAACTATTATTACACTCGGTTAAATATTGCGCTGCAAAGAGCAACACTAGCTTGTCTATAACTTGGCAAATGACCATGGAATAAGTGGGATAATCAACGGCTTGCCGTGCATTAAAGGATTTTAAATGCGTTTCGCGTTGGGTGGTTCTTTGCCCCCGCGTCTGGCAATTAAAATCCTTTAATGCACGGCAAACCGTTGATTATCCCTTACTTAATTGCATCCAAAATAAAAGTGTTTGTTTACATAATATATGTGTGTGTACTGTGCATATGTTTTTTATGTATATATAAACACTCACACATACAGTATATATTTTGAAAATATTTACATGTATTTACATATATAATATTAAGTGTGTGTAATATAACGAAGTGTGTGTATTTTTCTATACATAATTAATATACACAGTACACACACACATATTACGTAAACAAAAACATTTATTTTGGATTTTGGATGAATCGTGATTAATCATTGCACAGCACTATATGTTTGTAATTTTTTTAAATTTATGTAATTTTGATATGTTATTTTGTATGTTATTCCTGTTAAAAAACACTAAACATTCAGTAAAAAAAAAAAAAGAAAATCAATAATAAAACACTATTAAATAATTAAAAAACTAAAAAAAAAAAAAAAAAAAAAAAAAAAAAGGCAGTCAAATATCANATGTTATTTTGTATGTTATTCCTGTTAAAAAACACTAAACATTCAGTAAAAAAAAAAAAAGAAAATCAATAATAAAACACTATTAAATAATTAAAAAAACTAAAAAAAAAAAAAAAAAAAAAAAAAAAAAAGGCAGTCAAATATCAGTATAGAATAGATAAATAAAGAATTCACAGTTTCACAATTAAAAATAATGTAATAAAAACAGAAAAATGAGCAAACTGAATACAATACAATATTTAATATGTTAAATATTTAATACTTAAGAAATATGATAATCTGTTTATCAATTTGCTAATACAGAAATATTTTATAATAGTTTTCATTTGTGATTCCTCCCTGAAAGTTTTACCGATGAGAAACAAAATCCATAAAGTTATTACAATTTAGGAAATGTTGAAAAATGTGGTCACCTGCACATCGGAAGCTCTGAGCGGTGAGACCCTTTTCTACAGCCAGACAGGTAAGGATGCTGAGAAAGCTAGTGGTGACGGACTGTCGTTTAGCTCTCTGGGCCTCCCTGTGCCGTCGCTCCCTGGCTGGCTTACTCCGTATCAGCACTTCACTGGAGGCTTGATTATTCTCCCACTGTGGCCTCTGAGCCGTCACTGCCGTCCGCAAGGCCTCCACCCAGTCCTGGGCCTTGGACTCGCTCTCTGCCCGCAAGCGGAGCACATCATCAGTGAAGACCGCCTGGAAGCGGGAGCTGGTGTCTCCATCTTCATCATCCCGCTGCACAGCCAGACAGGAGGCCAACGGGTACCTCAACACCGGCTCCGACACTGGGCCTCTTCCCTCAGTTGGGAAGGCCTGCAGCTCAGTGCGGCTCAGTACAAACGTGAAGGCCCTCCAGTTGTTGAGGTCAGTGAGTTGGTGCAGAAGGCCAGCCTTAAGAACATCGGCACAGTGCTGGGTGAACAGTGGTAGGGCCGTGGGACGTACCAGGGGTCGAGCGGCTGGCACCGTCGCTGCATCTGGATCAGGTTCGTGAGGCGTAGGAGAGTTGGCACGGGCCGACTCCCCTTTGCGATTGGCTGGACGGGCGGCCAAGACGCGTTCCCAGAGGAGTCTACGCCACTCCAGTGCCTCCCACTGGCAGGGTGCGCGCAACTGCACGCGGGTGCTGTTAAAGAAGACGGCCTGGAAAACACGTCCATCCTGCTGCTGGGGCGCACTCACACCTTGGCAGTGGGACAGCGAGAGGGCGGCACATAGCTGCTGGTTGCCGCTGCTGTCCAGGCTATAGAGGCGCAGCTCACAGGGTGTAAGCTCCACATGACAGGTGGTCCAGCGCCCCCACGGACCCTCTCTCTGCTCCAGCGTTCCCTGCTTCACCAGGCTAGGGCTGCTCTCCTTGTGAGCTAGAAGGAAAAGGTCAGAAAGAGCATCTTTAATGCCAATACCAAACTACAGACTAAAAGAAAAAAAGTTTATAATGAATTAAATAACTGCAAATACGATTACTAGGGCCTTTGGCTACAGCATGTCAGAAAATTTGAAAAAGTACTTTCTGGAGAATTATACTATACCAACAGGAATAAAAATAATAATAAAAAACAATATAAGTCATTATTTTGTAACAATAAGGTGAGCAGTTCGTGATCAGACTCTACATATTGATTTGATTTTCCTTTTATGTTCGAGGGAATGCCAACAACGTTTTCACTAACAACTGCTCTCAGAGGTTTTTAGCAAAAAAGAATGTCAATTTATCAACAAAAAAGGCAAAAAAATATATTATAAGAAGTATTACCAAAAAAAAAAAAAAAAAAAGACCATTTACATTTCTCAGAGGACTATAAATAAAAAATAATTTTTAAGTCAATTTACCAACCTAACAAAAAGGCAAAAATGTAAAAAAGAGAAACTTAAATAAATAAATCGCAGAGAACTTCAGCAAAAAAGGTTATTCTTTTTAGCCAATTTACCAACCCAACAAAAAAGGGCAAAATTGTCAAAATAAATGAGAAATCTTAAAAGGACTTCAGCAAAAAGTTGTCTAAATGACAAAAAATAAACAAATAAATAATAAATAAAAATCTCAGGTTATTATTTTTTGCCAATTTACCAGCAAAAAAGCCAAAAAAAGGCCCAAATATAACATGAGAAGCATCACAGAAAAAAATAAAATAAAAAACACTGTTTTGATAATTACATTTCTCAGAGGACTTTAGATTAAAATGTATATTTTTAGCCAATTTACCAACCCAACAAAACAATGCAAAAATGTCAAAAAAGATAAATAAATAAATAAATCTTAGAGGACTTCAGCAAAAAAGGCGATTCTCTTTTAGCCAATTTACCAACCCAACAAAAAAGGCAAAATTGTCCAAATAAATTAGACGACTTTCCTAACCAAACCAATAAAACAAAATTGTCAAAATAAATGAGAAACTTCATAAAAAAAAAAAAACTTTAGCAAAAAAGGTATTTTTTCCCCATTTAATTCATTCATTTTTGTCAATATACCAACGTAAAAAAATGGCAAAAAACAAAAGTCAAAATACATGAGAAATATTAAATAAATAATAAAAAAAAAAACTAGTCTATTCTTTTTAGCCAATTTACAAAACCCAAAAAATAAAAGCAAAATTGTCAAATAAATGAGAAACAAAACAAAACAAAAAATCTAAGAAGACTTCAGTAAAAAAAAAGTCTATTCTTTTTTTTGGCCAATTTAGCCCAAACAATAAAGGCAAAAGTCTCAAAATAAATGAGAAACATTTAAGAAAAAAAAAATCTTAGAGGACTTCAGCAAAGAAGGCTATTCTTTTTAGTCAATTTACCAAAAAGGCAAAATTGCCCAAATACACAAGAAAAATTGTAGAAAACAACATCTACAAAAACAACAAAGATTATTTTCAGGAATACACTTCTCAGAGGACTTTACCAAAAAAATTTTTTTGGCCAATTGCTCAGCCAATTTTGGCCAAAAAAAATGCATTTAAAAATTTACAGAGGTTACGTGAGAAAATTACAAAGTTAAAAACATGCATGTGAAAGGTCTTAGTAACCAGAGAAAACTTGTCCTGTCCAAAAATTGCTGTTATTAATTATGGTTTCCTTTTATTTGCCTATTACACCATCACTAGCATCTCCTTTTGCAGAACATACTGGCACCACATTAGTATGAGGACCTTTGTGAGAGATGTTCACATCATCTATGATGGATGCTATTGTGCTACGTGATAGCAGTTTATCCAACCAACTTAAAGCAGGAAGAAACATTATTGTGTGTCAGGCTGCTGTTCAAACAAAACGGCAAAGAGCGACCCCTAATCTTTGGCACTCCTTTTCATTCCTTCCTTTCTCTGTCCATTTCTTTCACATACACCCTCCTTTATCTCCTTTCCTCTCTTAGTCCACAACACCCCTCATCCTTACACTTCCTTGGCTGGAAATTGCCCGTTTTCCTCTCAGCCCTCGGGATCCTGCTGGGTGCCCCGGGCATCTGGCCTGGCCAGATCCACAGAAACGGACAGAGGCCAGAAGGAGGGGTAAATTAAAAGCAAATGCCCCTGTACTGTTTTCTTTAAGTCTTATCTCTAATGTACCAGTCAAACCTGCACCTTCCATAACATCTGTAACTTATAACGAACAATCCCCTCCCTCTTTTGCTGATAAGCTGTGAGCTCTGAGGGTTGGGTTCATTTGGGTAGCCACGACAGATGACGTGCTTGTGGATGTTTGGGGGCTCCTTGCACTCGGAGGTCTTCAAAGGTGCATAGCTTGCAGCTATGGAAAGAGTCACTACTAATTTCACGGCAGAGAGGACGTGAGGCGTGCTGACATGACCCAATTAGAGAGCTGGTGCAAGGCCAGTCTGCCTGCAGAGCCTGAACCTTTCTAAGACCTTTTCATCTGCAAGTGACTAAAAGACCCATCTGAGACAGACATGGCACATCAAACCAGTATTAATAGTGCTACCACTCATGGATGGGCATGAGGGAAACAGTCATCAGTGATGACTCAAAAGAAAAAAAACAGACTTACAGCGGGTCAAAAATGGAGCTGAGTAAAAGCCAAAAGTAATCTGAACAATTTTAAGATTGACAAAATAGTACAGGGAAGTTTAATGGGATTTATTTATATGTGACCCTGGACCGCAAAACCAGTCTTAAGTAGCACAGGTATATTTGTAGCAATAGCCAAAAATACGCTACTGTATGGGTCAAAATGATCGATTTTTCTTTTATGCCAAAAATCATTAGGATATTAAGTAAAGATCATGCTCCATGAAACTATTTTATACATTTCCTACCGTAAATATATCAAAACTTCTTGATTAGTAATATGCATTGCTAAGAACTTCATTTGGACAAATTTAAATGGGATGTTCTCAGTATTTTGATTTTTTTGCACCCTCAGATTACAGATTTTCAAATAGTTGTATATCGACCAAATATTGTCATATCCTAACAAACCATATATTAATGGAAAGCTTATATATTATATATTAAGCTTATATATAAAAAAAACTGACCTTTGTGAATGGTAACATATATAAACAAACAAGTTCTAAATATACAGTACCATTCAAAAGCTTGGGATGAAGACTTTTTTAATTAAGACTTTTATTCAAATGCCAATGAAGACATTTATAATACTGTTCTTCTGAACTTTATTCATCATAGAATGATGGAGAAATATTAAGCAGCACAACTGTTTTCAACATTGATAACAATAAGAAATGTTTCTTATGTGATCCTGGACCACAAAACCAGTCATAAGTAGCACGGGTGTATTTGTAGCAATAGCCAACAATAAATTATATGGGTTAAAATTATCGATTTTTCTTTTATGCCTAAAATCATTAGGATATTAGGTAAAGATCATGTTCCATGAAGAATTTTTTTAATTTCCTACCGTAAATATATCAAAAATTATTTTTTGATTAGTAATATGCATGCTAAGCACTTCATTTGGACAACTTTAACTTTTTAACATTTTAATTTTTTGCCCCCTCAGATTCCAGATTTTCAAATAGTTGTATCTCGGCCAAACATTGTCCTATCCTAACAAACCATACATCAGTGGAAAACTTATTTATTCAGCTCATTTCAGATGATGTATAAATCTCAGTTTAAAAAAAAATGACCCTTATGACTTTTGTGGTCCGGAGTCACACATTAAAATGATTTTTGAATAATCAGGTGTCAATAAAAACTAAAAGAGTAATGGCTGCTGAAAATTCAGCTTTGTCATAATCTCTAAAAGATTTTTTGCAAAAAACTCACAACTGAGTAGGTACACTTTAAAAAAAAAAAAAAAAAAAAAGCTAAACAAACTAGCTTTAAAAAAAAAGTATACCTACTCAGTTGTGAGTTAATTTGCTTCAGTTTGACAAAACAGACCAAGACAATCAAACAACCTTGATTGACTCTCTTTTTCTGGACTCTCCTTTATCCAGAAACCCTGCAATTTTCTTCAGCGAGATGCCTCACAATTGCAGCATAAATCCAATTTAAGACCTGTATAACTGTATTCAGCTAACAATAAAATTGTACCGCTTGAGGTCCAATAAACATGCAAATGAGTAGGCACGACTCAAGTTAAACCTGCTGTAATCAAGCACAGAAAGCAGCACTCATGGAAGAATCACATCATAACATGACGTCATGATGAACACTGCTGAAAGTATAATCACTTTGCACTTCAATTAAACACAACTAAGTTTTGTTGCGATGACTGTCAGAGATCAAAATGAAATCAATATAAATCTGACAATCACTGACTTTTGTGTGGTTATAACATTCCAGATCCATTTAGAAGGACAGAGACTGAAATTACACTACCGTTCAAATGTTTTCATCTGTAAGATTTATTTTTTTCCTAATCTCTTTAGGTGCCCCTATTATGGATTTTTGAAAATTACCTTTCATGCAGTGTGTAACACAGCTCTAAGTGAATGAAAACATCCTGCAAAGTTTTAAATCTGAAATTGCACCGTGTATAAAGCTATTGTCTTTTAAAAGAAAGAGCTGACTCTAAATCGAGTTGTTTTTAAAACAAATCCCAAGCTGTTTCATGTTGACGCTGAATAGCATATTGCCCGCCCACTTGTTGCATGCGTAGACCCGGGAAAATTTGAGTGTTTAATGTAATGGTTCCGTTTCCGACATGCGCTGCACGCAGTAGATCAATCACAACAGACTGGGTCATCGGCCCAATCACCGCAGATTAGCATTATGCAAAGGAGGGGTTTGGAAAAATGAATAGCTGAGCAAATCGTTTGGGAGTTGCTGAGCAAATAAGGTAAAAATAAATGCATATTATAAGACAATGAAAGTGTTTTTTGACCTTGCATGCATGTCAACCTGTTGCTGGGGACTCCCAAAACCAAAATATGAATCTTCTATAATCCATAATAGGGGCAGTTTAATTTCTAATGATTAAGGCTGCATTTATTTGATCAAAAATACAGTTAAAAAAAAAAAAAGCAATATCAGGAAATATTATTACAAATTAAAATAACTGTTTTCGATTTTTAATACATTTTAAAATGTAATTTTTTTGAAAATTCAAAGCTGAATTTTCAGTAGTCATTACTCAAGTCTTCACTGCCACACGATCCTACAGAATTCATTCTAATATGCTGATTTGTTCAAGAAATATTTATTATTATCAATTGAAAGAGAAAAGAAGAAATCTTTTGTAACATTATGAATGCATTTACCGCCACTTTTTATCAACTTAATGCATCCTTGTTGAAAAAACAAAATCTTACTGACACCAAACTTCGAATGCTAGTGTAGGCCTAATCGTTATTACAACAGAGAACAATTAAATGCAAAAGTTAAAATGCGTTTAAAGGGATAGTTCACCCAAAACTGAAAATTCTGTCATTAATTACTCACCCTCATGTCGTTCCAAACCTGTAAGACTTTCGTTCATGTTTGGAACACAAATTAAGATATTTTTGATGAAATTCGAGAGCTTTCCAACCCCAGGGTTTCTGCCACGTTCAAGGCCTAGAAAGGTATCAAGAACAGCAACAAAATAGTCCATTTGACATCAGTGGTTCAACCGTAATTTTATGAAGCTACGAAAATACTTTTAGTAGGATAAAAAAAAACTAAAACAGCGGCTTTATTCAACAATTATTCTCCCCGAACACCGTCTTGCTATTATTGAGAGTACCGTGATGCATGTATGTGCCTGGTACCTTTCTGGGCCTTGAACGTAGTAGGACTCTTGCTGTCTACGTAGGGTCAGAAAGCTCTCGCATTTCATCAAAAAAGGTCTTACGGGTTTGGAACGACATGAGGGTGAGTAATTAATGCCAGAATTTCCATTTTCGGGTGAACTATCCCTTTAAAAAGGTGTCATTTATATTTTCTCTGTATTAGAATTCAAGATGTCGAAGAATAAGCGCAAACAAAGCAGACTAAATTGAAATTGATGCTTGTAATGAGCTACAGAGCCAAGTCAAGCATAACGCAAACACTGAGACCTGTGCAGTGAGGGGTATAGGGGTCTCTCCAGTCTTAATCAGCAGATCTATCAGCATTAGAAAATGAGTGGGTTGCCAATAACTTAATGTCACCCAGGATTCAATCTCAGTCACTCAAGAAACAGTGGGCATTCGAGCGTGGAACTTACTTCTATTTCCAGTTGCTCCCTTTGGCACATTTTGCTGTAATTAACAATTTGTCCCATTAAGTTTTAACACAGAGGCAAGGACAGCCAAGAGGATTGGTATCACCTGCCATTTTGCAAAACCTACTGCTGATTTACTGGATGTAGAAATAAATCAGCCTTAATACAGAATTAAACCAGACTACACTGGATATAAAAAGCTTTAAAACAATGTGACAGTTTGTCTTGGTGAGTTTGTATTGTATTAAATCATAGCAAGCATGTTAATCGTAATACTGCACTAGGTCTCGACTGTTCTTGTTCGGAGGTGACCTTGTCTAAATAAAAAGCCTTTCAGACAAAAACAAACAAACAAGCCAAACCATAAGTAAGCAAAAACTCATTGAACCCCCTCGACATAAAAGGAGGTGATTCCTGCAAAGAGTGCAGGTGAGCCGTGTTGACAGAAACGCAGACACAACAAATCACAGGTGTGAGGAGATAAAAGCTAAAACATCACGTGACGTTTTAATAAAGTGTACAAAGTGGTGAAATAGTTTTATTATTTTAGCAAGCAAATAGTCTTTTCAAGTTTTTTTTAAATGTTGAGTTTTTGTCCTAATCATTCACAGCAAGTGACAAGCGGGAGAGTGAAATCTGATTGGTCCAAAGTCCTATTTGATGCAAGTGCAAGAGTCGGTTACAGAAATAAAAGTCCCATTCATTTTCTCTATCCACCTTATTCTTCAACTCGAAAGTAAGTAATGAACTTCTGATTCATAAGCCTCTATAGGGAAATAATGAAAAGAATAACAATGTGCAGTAAACAGTAAAAATGTTTGCATTGTAAACCAGTGTGTTCATAAAGATAATTCATAATGAAAATAAAATGGTAAGACACACTAATTTGCGATATCAAGCAGCAAAACAAGCCGTTTTGTACATTCAAAAATAGCTGGACAGAAATGAGGCTGGAAGCCTGACCCATAAAATTTACAAATGGCCACGCCCGCTTACATAAAAAAAAAAAAAACAGAACTGATTTTTAACGATAACGCTAATGCTAACTTTAACGATAACTTTTAAAAACAGCACTACTGTGAGATATGAGATTGTTAACCAGTGGTATTCCCTTTTGTTGAAGCCAGCAGCAAATGTAATTTCAACTATTTTTTAATAACATGTCTACCAGTGGATCCCTTATTAAAAACTACATTAGCCATGATTCTGCAAAGAAAAATATTTCTTTTAATTTAATTATGTTATTTGCAATATTAAACAGGATTGTAGTTATTTCCCTCATTAAAACTCACATTTTCAAATACACTTGCTTTAAAGTTTATAATGTTGTGCTTCACCTCATACCTGGTTCATTCATGGTTTACAAGTTCTAACTAACATTTTTTTAAATCCCTGTTGATAAAAAGAATTCTAAAAATACTTCACTGAAAAAGGCAGCTGAAAAAGTGGATGGCAGTGTTGCACTATATTCAATACCAATA
>JAHKKF010515907.1:0-21600 GCA_019740295.1 Labeo calbasu
AAAAAAAGTAATTTACTTCATCCAGTGTTTAGATTGTTGTACTAGAAATGTATGCAAATTAGTGCATATTTCATTAAATAATGCCTCATTTGCATATTTAAACCTTAAATTTTAGAATCATTGTAATACAAAAAAATGTTCGCAATTATCAATGTAATCAATCAACTGGGTAAGTAAGGTGATAACTATTCGGGTTTTTTTTACCCTATTCACCTGCAGTGGCTCATCTTAATTACTCACCCTCATGTTGTTCCAAACCTGTAAGACCTTCGCTCATCTTCGGAACACAAATTAAGATATTTTGATGAAATCTTTTGTCAAGGCCCAAAAAGGTAGTAAGGACTTCGCTAAAATAGTCTTTGTGACAGCAGTGGATTATATGAAATGTTACAAAGCTATAAGAATACTTTTTGTGCACAAAGAAAACAAAAATAGTGACTGTATGTGAGTTTACATTGCCGATACAGTTTACATTGTATTTTACAGTTGGTTACAGTCAACACCTCAAGTTGCGTATTTCTAAGTATACAGTCTCTAACAAATCTCCCGTGAACATGAAAAAGTTTTATAAGAATGTTGTATGTTTCCTGTGGCTCTTCAGTGAAGGTCATTAACACAGAGAATGTGTGGTGCGATCCTCAGACGCTGTTAAAATAGAATGCTGTAATGCTCTTAAAATAGAACAGAATTAGAAAACATTATGAGGTGGCTTTTGCAGGAGGAAAAAAAGCCCTCATGCCAGCTGAATGCAAAGCATGGGACAGACTATTCTTTTAGGCCCATCGTATATCACAGCGACTATCAAAGAAAGGTCACCCGTGTCTCGCACCTACAAAACACTCTTGCTTCTACAACTGAAGGGTAAAGAAGAGGCCTACTTGCTCAGGAAATTTCAAACCATTGTACCTAAAGAAGAAAGAGGCCTTTGAATGAATGCGGATTCCTTTCAAAGCGAAAGAAGGTGTCTTCAGATTTTTGTTCACGCCATCTTGTGTCCAACACAATTCCCTTTTCTTCGGATACTCAAGTGTTCTATTGTAGGGAGCTCTCGTTCGCTTATCATCAGAGCGCATACGGAAACTAACACCCAAGAGCGGACACACACGTACGCACACGCACATTCACACCTTGCAGAGCATCATTCAGATGTACTTCCCCAAAAAGTGAGCGTCCAACACATACACACACACACACACACAGAGGCACACAAACTCATAGGCAAACATTTTCATGGCTGTCAGCAGGGACAAACATGTCGAGGGCTATAAAATTTACATATATGCTAAACACTTGAGTGGCAAATGCAATGTGCTAATACTGAGCTGATGAGATAAAGCAAAGGTGGAACTGACACAAGCCCCCTCTCAGCGCAAGTCAAAGTCAAACCCTCTCTCTCTCTCGGCTCCTCCACGCGTTTGTCTGGCCGGATTAGCGCTAGTGTATTTACACGGGCATCTCTCTCTCTCACTCTCCCCGTTTCCCTTTCTTTCTCTCGCCCTCTGTCTTTCTCCCTCGCTCCCGTTCCCTCCGAAACAGATGCGGCCATTGATTAATGGGCTGATGGTGGTTAAAAAGTCGAAAATGTCAGCGAGTATCTTCTCCAGCAGTGTCACTCTCCTCTGCAACAGAACAATGCTTCTAACTGAGGAGCGGGGCCACGTGCCAAGTATTCCTCACAATGGGAGGTCATGTGCCCGCTCCCCTACTGCAAGTAGGCAGATATGTATACATCTACATAAGGACAAACTTAGAGGTTGGGGGGTAGTTGATGGGAGGGAGCGCCGGTTGAGGGGTTGGGAGTGCGCTGCGGCTCGATACGGGCTAATAATAGGGCGTCACATGGGTACGTCAAGTCAGTTCGGACAAGTCCTTGCTGGCAGAGGTTAATCAAAGTGCTTAGAATTAAGGACCTTTTTTTTACACTGTTGCCCGCTAACGCTTCCAGTTCAGAACAAGGCTTAGGGGCAATGCACATGTGATGGGAATGACATCGACAATCTGAGGCCCAGCGCCCCCGAAATAACCTTCAGATTTCAATACCATCGATCAGGGGGAGGAATGAGTGCCTTCTGCCCGCGTTCTCCACCAGGACTAATTAAAGAATAGCCGGCTAATAGCGTGAACGGCGCGTACGGGCTGACGCATCCACCCTAACTTCCCTCTGCTGCCGCCCCAGAGCGATAAGAAGGAAGTTTGAGGTCGAAGTTAGTGCTATTTTTTTCTTTAGCCGTGCAATGCACTCTGGGTGCGGGACAGGGCGATGAGCCACAGCCACCGCCGGCAGAAAGATTCGAACGATCTTTTTTAATTGCACATCGCATTAGTCTGCATGGCTTGAGAAAGGGGAGGCCATCGGATTGGGCGGGGTCGGGTAGTTTGAAAGATATTCGATTCGGAGTTGGAGACAACAAGTTGATGGTGTCGAGAAATGCATTAACGCTTTAGATGTATGCTGTCGTTTGCATAAGCGCCGCTCGTATGCATGCATATGTGGGTTAGTATGTGTGTGTGTGAGAACAGAAGTTTGAGCATTAGCGAGTTAAATGTGTGTGTCATTTGACCTTGGTCACTGCTAGAGAGGCCTAGTTTCTTGCCAAACTAATCAATAAGCCAAACAGGCAGAAGATGAGTATTTAGAGCATGGGAAGCTAAAGTCAAACACAGATAGGTTATCTACCCAGCCCAGAGCGCACTCCTGTGCAAATATTTTGCTAACAAATTTTTCATGGTAACTTGCTTATAAAACGATGTCACTCTCTTCCTCTTTATCCCCAACCTCTTCTCTCTCTCCCTCTTTGCCTTCCCCGTCTCTCATCATCCAGTGAGTATGGAAAGACTGCTGGAGCCACGTGGCTTAACGGCCGTGTATCACAATGTTACCACAGGTCAACAACTTGTCTCTAGGGATCAGTCAAACAGACAGAGGGAATTAGAGTCACGGAGCAGACATAAGCCTTTCATATTCATATGGAAAAAATGGGGGATCCCGATGCAGGGACAGGGTTAATATGTTACTCTTCAAACCCTTTGATTTAGCAGACAAGGTTTGCGCCATTGTTTACCTGAAGTGCATCTGAAGTGCAGTAACCAAATTAAAATCTTTTACATGTTTAATCACACATGCATTAACATAATGTCGCACCTTTAACATAAATAAATGAACCTGTATTTTGTACTGTTTGGCCAAGTTCACTTTTAGATGACTTCCTGTTTTTAGAATTATACCACAGTTATCCAAAGAAAAAGAAATATATTATTTATTTATTTATTTTATTTTTTTTATTTTAAAAACATACTCTCTTTTGGAAAAATTCAAATCTCAGTAAACCAGTGTGAGAAACGGAATCACGATGGGTCGTCTTCATCTTTTTGTGACAGGTAGCACTAATACTAAAATATATTTTAAAAAATAAAATATGACAGATATGCCAAATTCTGTCATGAAACTCTAGATGGTGCGGGCTGATGGGTCATTAACACAGACATATGATATTCACAGCATTAAACTACTTAAATTAAACACAAGCTGATGGGTTCATGTTGCATACGCAGCCAATGAGCTTGCTGCTTTATATTTAAATGACTGGTTAGCATTCACTCGAGCATTATGTAGCACGCTTTCAGAGTTACTCTGAAACCCTCTACCTCCCCAGTTCCACCTGTATAGATATGCTACGGGTTATTATATATGCTACTGGTGAAGCAGCATGTCTTAAATACTCAAAGCACCGTGTCGGCATATGTATTGGCAGTAGTTTTAATAGCAATAAGTTTTAATGGCTATAATCTACAACAACATCAATAATCAACAGCAACAACAATTCAGCAGTGTAGCAGATCTATTGCGCCAAGACCAAATATATTAACATTGTCATATCCGTTACCATGCTAAGTCAGAAATATTTGTATACTAAGAGTAACAAAACCAGTCATAAGGGTCAAAACTGAATAAATAAGCTTTCCATTGATGTATGGTTTGTTAGGAAAGGGAAATATTTGACCCAGATAAAACAATTTGAAATTCTGGAATCTAAGGGAGCAAAAAAATCAACTTTTAAAGTTGTCCGAATTAAGTTTTTAGCAATGCATATTACTAATGAAAAATTAAGCTTTGATATATATAGGAAATTGACAAAATATCTACATGGAACATGATCTTTACTTAATATCCTAATGATTTTTGGCCTAAAAGAAACGTTGATCATTTTGACCCATACAATGTATTGTTGACCATTGCTACAAATGACTACTTACGTGCTACTTACTACATAATATTTATTTACACACTGACTAGTACAGGTAACAAATTTTACAACACTAGGCATCATAAATATGCCAGTTTTGCAAATGGTTACAGAGCATCGTAAACTAAACGACAACAAATCTCACACAACAAACTCAGAATGACAAATGAAAACAATATTTGTTGTAAAATCGTCTTAATATGTCATGTCTGATATCCTCCGACTGGTTGGAATCACAGTCTAAAGTAAAAAAATCAGATACTGACCATCATTTCTGTGAAATCTGTCAACTCCAAGTGCCCAAAATCTGAAAACTGGCTATGACTTTCAGCAACTAGCGTCGACTTTTCCAGACTGCAATTCGGGGCAAAAATCTGGGCAAATGTCATGTATTCTGTCCCTAAGAAATATTTATGGCCTGTAAATATTTCTAATCCACCTGCTATTGGAAGGTGTGGCCAAAAGTTAATTTTGGATCCTGACTGCATTCATTTATCCTCTTTGAGGTTAAAATAGTGTTCTAAGAAAGTTTC
Source organism: Labeo calbasu (assembly GCA_019740295.1). NCBI lineage: Eukaryota > Metazoa > Chordata > Actinopteri > Cypriniformes > Cyprinidae > Labeo > Labeo calbasu. The sequence goes on from JAHKKF010515907.1 coordinate 4,778, forward strand.
CCCCCCACTGGGCCTGGTTTTACGCCAGTGTTGTTTGAGGCATGATGCACACGTAAGTGTGAGATGAGCTGCTCAGAATATCACTGGCAACAAAGAAAACAGAGAGAACTACATTTCCAGTTAAGATGAAATGAGTTTTGTTTGCTCAGCTGATGCCGCACTTCAAGCCAGTGTGCTGATATTAATAGAATCTGTCTTTCTATTTACACATTTATTTTCATAAACCCTGTCATTATGTCTTTAACTGTAAGTCAAAGCTAAGATCATTGCTGATGGTAGACGAGAGCAAACAATGGTGTTTTGAAGACTGCAGCAATTTCTCCTCTGAAACAGTGCCTCGGGCGAAAATGCAGCGTTTTTCAAGATGTCAAGAACACTGTTGTCGGAAAACGACTCCTTTTAGCGCTGCATAAACAAATTGTGACCTATTAATGTCTTGTTAGATTAAATAACTGTCCTTCTGTCCTGGATAAAATCCCGTAGCCTATTAACAAAATGACTTTCCCATCGCTTGGATGCTTCCTGTTTGTCTGTTTTCATTTCACTGTTATTCTATTGGTTAACAGTGAACATGCAGTCTCAGAATATACAGTATAGAATGAATGTATCATCAGTTTGTTTTTCTCTACTATCTCTCTCTCTCTCTTTTCGCAGTAAGATTTGTGGCAGTAAAGTATGTGATCCTCGGCAGGAATCATCTCCTCTAACATATGGGTGTCTCCTGGTCCAAAAGGCTTCTCTGTGGGCCAGGTGGGCATCTGCTCCTTAACATTCACACAGAGGAGACTGCTTTTGCCTTCAGCAAGATGGACACAACAAACTGACCGAGACCTATTTTGCAAAAGGAAAATGAAACGGACCTTCTAGTTTGGCATCATATCTAAATATCGTAACATGCAAATGATGTAAACGACACAAAAAAGCTAACAACATGCCTTTCTTAATGTTTAAAACTATAAAAATATAAGAAATATTCACAGGTGCACTACTTTTTTTCAGCAAGGACACATTAAATAGATCTCTATAAAGATTTTTTTATGATTATACAAAAGATTTATTTTTTCAAATAAATGCTGCTCTTTCTTTTTTATCAAAGAATCCGAAAAAAGACACTGTATCACAGTTTCCACACTTCATTAAGCAGTGTAATCATTTTCAACTGTGATAATAAGAAAGGTTTCTTGAGCAGCAAATCAGCATATTAGAATGATTTCTCAAGTATCACGTAACACTGAAGACGATTAATGGCTGCTGAAAATTGATGGACTGCACATTACTCAGCAGATACGTTCCCTTCAACGATCCATTATTAAATTATTCCCTGCTAAACAGCAGTGACACATTTTCACAGGAGAAGGGTGACCGATCCTGATGCATGTCTCTCACTTCATTAAGTTGTCTTGTGAGGGTTTCACTGTAATCCTACGGCAAGTGCTGCCAGAGTTTAATCAAGATGATGGCTGCCATATGTCTCAGCTTGTGTTTTGAGACTTCTTCCCTCGAGCTTCACAATCTCAAGAGCATTTTGCACAGATTAGTGCAGCTACTCTCTCTTACTCTCTGTTTCTCTCTCATTCTCTTTTTCTTCACACTATCAATCTCTTCTTGTCCCTCTCGGACTATCTCTTGAGAGAGGGAACACCCAGATGGTTCACAGTTTGGCCAGATATTTTACTTGAATTTACTGGAACCAAATCAAACGGTGTGTTTTCTGTTTTTCAGCTTTGTCAAGCAGTCATTTCATCTCTCAGAAAAATCTGTTAATCAGTTAAAAAATTAATTACATCATGATAAGATTAATACAGTGGATTAATCGCAATTAAACACAGAGTATAAGCATATTTGTATGCCAAATGATGCTATTGACATTATTATACAAAGCTACAAAAACAATAAAAATACAAGTGGGGGGAAACATATTTACTGAGGAAATGTTTTTTTTCTTGTCCATGTGGAAACAATGTTGTTTACAAAGTCACAAACTGAAACCGCGAGTGCTTTTTAAGATTAAATAATAATTTGTAAGTTTGTCAGGTCAGTGGCTTCATTATTATTACCGTAAACCAACAGTTAAAAATACTGCGTCCGGAATATGTAAGTGATGAAGTAAATATGAAGAGTTCATTGACAAAAACAGATAACTCTGTTTTAAACAATTTTCAACAAAAACAAGTAGTTTTTTCATTGTGCATTCCAGTAAATCTCAGTCAAACTGCAGTTGGGTTATTTTGATTTAAAATAAAAATGACTAAAAAAATACAGCTAACTGACACAATAAAACAATAAAAACATGATAACATAATAAAAAACATGATTTTTGAACATTTTAAAAAAACTGAACTGTTTTTGCCAATAAAATCTTTATATGTTTCTTTTTTAATATACAGTTCAAAAGTGTGTAGTTGTAGTTTTAATTTCTTTTTAGTTTAATTTATTTGATCAAAAATACAGTAAAACACAATATTGTGAAATATTACTACAGTTTCAAAAAAAAAAACACTACCAGTCAAAAGTTTTTGAACAGTAATTGTTTTTTAAAGAGATCTCTTCTGCTCACCAAGCCTGCATTTATTTGATCTAAAGTACAGCAATAACAGTAACATTTTTAAGTATGTTTACTATTTAAAATAACTGTTTTCTCTTTGAATGTTTTAAACGCAATTTATTTCTGTGATTTCAAAGCTGAATTTTTAGCATCATTACTCCAGTCACATGATCCTTCAGAAATCATTCTAATATTCTGATTTGCTGCTTAAAAACATTATTATTATTATTGTTGTTGTTGTTGTTGTTGTTGTTGTTATGTTGAAAACAGCTGAGTAGAATGTTTTTTCAGGTTTCTTTGATTAATAGAAAGTTCAGAAGAACTTTTATAACATTATAAATGTCTTATCACTAATATCATTACTTTTGATCTATTTAAAGCATCCTTACTAAATAAAAGTATTAATTTTTATAATTTCTTTCCAAAAAAAAAAATCCTGAAAACAAATGTTATATACATATAACAGCAAATCAGCATTTTAGAATGATTTCTGAAGGATCATGTGACACTGAAGACTGGTATAATGATGCTGAAAATGTAGCTTTGTGATCAAAATTACATTTTAAAATACATTCAAATAGAAAACACTTATTTTAAATAGTACAAATATTTCAACATTTTACTGTTTTTGCTGTACTTTGAAAAAGAGTTTTTCTGCTTAATATTTTTGTCAGAACTGATAGGGTTTTTCCCCCTCCTCAGGATTCTTTGATAAATAGAAGGTTTAGAAGAATTGCATTTATTTGAAATAGAATTTGAAACAGTTTGTGTAACATGTATGGTTTTACTGCTGTTAAATGCAAAGGCCTTCTCACTTTTGAGGGTGCATTGTGTGTGTGTGTGCGTGTGTGTGTGTGTGTGTCTTATCTTGCAGAGTCTGCTGAGCTATGAAGGAGGTGTTCCGGACTCTCTGCTCTCCTACAGGATGACAGCTGGTGAGGAGCCGGCCTCTCCAATGAGGAAACCAGCGACATGCAAGAGGTGAAAAAGTCTCTGTTTCCTCCTCTCTCCTCTTCCTCCACGGCCAGCTCATCTTTTGAGAAGCATTTCTTTTCACCGTGTCTTGTACAGAAGGTCATTGGCGGAGGATGTTCTGGGACAAAAATGTCAAAGACATATTATTTTTTCTCCGTCCATCATCCTTACTGTTTTTTTGTGTTTTTTTTCACGAGGATAATACAATATTTGGATAAGTAAGAGAGTGCTGCTAAAGTTTGAGAATACAATGAATACAAGGAAAAACACGACAACTAGACACATGTGCATTATGCTAGCGTCCTTCGGGTTTATCTTAACCCGCTTATTATAATCACCATGGAATTACATCCACTTAGAAACGTTGCCGCATTCACGCAAACCCACCCTTGACTTTAGTCGTACGGTTCCTCATTGTGCTTCCGTTCGTAATGTTTTCTTTTTGTAATTTCCCTCTTCATAGGATCAACGTTTCACACATTTCAGTCTGTGACCAAATGAATTAACACAAATTAAGGCGAAGCGTGCGAGCCTTCCTCTGTGTGCAAGTGCTGGAGGCAGATAGACACTTATCGTAAGCTCTTTACATTGCTGTATTAATTCCAGCCATTGAGGGGGGAAAACAATTTGGAGGCGTTCTTGTCTACAGCAGACAAACTTGATGCGGAGGAGCGCATTGATCAAAAGCCAGTTGGGTCGAGACAGCTGCAGTCATGTGGTTTTCCTGGCCAAATATGTTTTTTTTTCCTCCATTGTGAACCATGTTTGTTGTGCTTTCTTTTCTGTGCTAAAAAGCAAAAGTGGAAAGAAAAGGGCCGAGTTTGCCGTGTCTCTCAGCGGGGCAGGGGGAGAGAGAGAGAGAGCGGGAGCGCGGATGGGGTCTCTACGGGCTCCGCTGGCTTCAGTTGAAGGTGGCGGGGATGTCACACGCGGGCATTGTGTCATGTAAACGTCTCTTCACTAATTAATTTCTCTCTGGGTTGCCGTGTGAAACGGCCCTGGTGTGATTCGACCCTGTGAGCCTGTGTTCATTGTCTGTACGGTGACAGGGAAAAGTGATGTTTTAAAGAGAATACCGTCATGTCCCTCTACATGTAAGGGTCAATGACAAATAAAGATGTCCGAGATGATGAAAGGAGGAATCATTTCAAAATCTAGTTCACAATGCAAGTGCCAAGTTATTATGCATGTAATCTTTGCACTTGTGTTGGTTTCATACAGTTTTTAAAAAAAGCAACAACAAAAAGTATTGCTTTTTTAATTATTCTAAAAATGTATTATATTGTATTTAATAATTCGTAATGTCAAGTGATGTAACCATCGTGAAATAAGTGTTAAAAAATTACATTTTGAATACACATTATCATTCTTAATATTAATAATAATAAATATAAATAATAAAAAATTCAAATGAACTGTTACTGCTTATTTTTAACTAAAGAATAGTAAAAGTATTACTATTACTAAGTAAACTATTTTTTTTTCTTATGTTCTCTTTAGAAAGTGACACCACCTAGACATTTTTTACTTTAAGCACTTCAATCAATCAATCAATAATTACATAAAAATTAGAAATTACTTGCAAATTTAGAAATGTAAAACATTTAGTTTTCATTCAGAGTTCACATTATCATTTTTAAATAAAGAAATAAATAAACAATCAAAAATTTAATAATGAAGTTGCTGGTTATTCCAGTTGACTTGAAGTAGTCTTTCCTTTTCATAAAAAAGTTTTTTTTTTTTAACTTACTGTCCTGGACACAAAGTCATGAAAGACTACAGGGGTCTTCTCTGTGAGATCATTTCCTGTTTTTTTTTTGGTTTTTTTGGTCACATGACAATAAAATGGCTTCCTGCTTGTTCATTACAGCATGGGATATGATTAATAAATATAAAACATACTGTTCATATTTACATTTTAATTATATTTTAACACAAAACAGCTTTACTGCTTATTTTTAACTAAATAATTAAATAATAATAAAATATTATGCCATTTTTGTTCTCTCCAGACAGTTACACCACCTAGACATTTTTTTTTTTACTTTCTACTTTAAGCACTATAATCAATCAATCAATTATTAAATTAAATTTCCAAATTACTTGTAAACCTACAAATGTAAAACATAAAACAATACACATGATCATTTGTAATAAATAAATTACTAAATAAATTATCAAAAATTCAAATTAATTTAATAATGAAGTTTTATCAGGGTTGTTCCAACTGACTTGAAGTAATCTTTCCTTTTCATAAAAAAAAGTAAAACTTGAAAAAGATGATATATAAATATAAAATATAAAGTTCATATTTAAATTTTCATTATATTTCAATACACAACAGCTTTACTGCTCATTTTAAAATATTACGTCAAAGTTTTTTATACCAACTTTTTTTCTTATTTTCTCTAGACAGTCACACCACCTAGACATTTTTTTACTTTAAGCACTATTATAAATCAATCAATAATTAAATAAAAGTTCAAAATTACTTGTAAATCTAGAAATGTAAAAGATTATCTATGCACATTATAATTTTTAATAAATAAATAATCAAATGAATTTAGTTTAGTTATTCCAACTGACTTGAAGTAGTCTTTCCTTTTCATAATTATTTTTTTTTTGTCCTTCACGTACAGTCATGAAAGACTACAAGGGTCTTCTCTGTTTGTTTGTTTGTTTTTTGGTCACACGGCAATAAAATAGCTTCCTGCATGTTTGTTGCAGCATGGAATATGATTTGTTAATATAAAATGTACAGTTCACTTGTAAATCTAGAAATACTCATTATTATATTTAATAATAAATAAATAAACACATGACAACATAACAACAAAATGCTTTCCTGCATGTTCCTTTTAATTTTTCCAGACAGTGACACCACCTAGACATTTTTTTTACTTTAGGCACTACAATCAATCAATCAATCAAGAATTAAATAAATGAATAAAAATTCAAAACTAAATCTAGAAATGTAAAATATTAGTCTTCATAGACATAACAAAACTTCAAACAAAAAAAGACCTGTATGTTATTGGCTTGTATAACTTTCTCTCTCTTTCTCTCTGTTCCCCTCCCCCTGTCTGTTCTCATAAAATTCTCAGGTTGTTGACATACTTAAGACAGAAGCTCACTTTTCTTATGTTGGCAAACATGACCACCTGCCAAGTCGTATTCAATAGGGAGACCTTAACCACAAATGATAATGCGTGCAATATAGAGACAATAGATAAAGAAAAATTAATACAAAGGAGCTTTCTGTTCAAGCCCTGTTTTCTTTACAACTACCTCACTGGAAGACAGGGGATAGTCCATTAGGGACACATTGATAAGACAATATTTACTCAGGAGGAACAAGTTCAAAGAGCCCATGCTTTTTAACCCCGGTCTTGAAGCTGAGGACATTGAGACTGGCAGGTGTTTTTGCTGAGTTGTTCTGTGGTGATTCAAAAGATCCTTTTTTTTCCCTCAGTGTCATTAGGAGCTTGACGTCTGTGTGAACCACTACAGTTTGCATATTTGTCTTTATTTATTCAGCCTAGAGCATGAGTTATTGTGATGCTGATGGGATGTATCATATAAATCCTATTTCCAGGGCACAGTTTAGCTTTGTCTTAAACAAATAAAGAGACAACAGTGAGGGTGTGACTTAGTCCAGGGCATGGCGTAGAGGAAGAGTTCACTTAAAACTGAAAATTTGCTCATTATTTACTCACTGTCTTGTCGTTTTCTCATGAGGTCCACCCATATGCTGTGTTTTTCCCTCAGTCGAACATTAGAAGACATTTTTGAAGAATCTTTATGCATACAGCAAGTTTATATTGACCATGTCTGTCAAATTCTAAAAAGGACAAAGAAAACACCCCAAAAAGTGTAATAAAAGTGGTCCATTATACTTGTGCATATTCGTGTGTATATTCTAAGTCTTCTGAAGCCATAAGGTAGTTTTTTGCGAAGAAAATACAAGAATTTTAATAGTAATTTGCCAATACTTAAGTCAGTTAAAAATGGAGTGTCATATTTGGTTAATATATTTTTGGTATCTTTGAAGTTGGCACATTATTTTTGAGTCTGGACAGTTCACCCTAAAATGAAAGTACTTTTAGCAGTTGGGAGACCAGCTGGGAGACCAGCTAAAACCAGCTACTTCCAGTCTAAACCAGCTAAGATCAGCCAACCAGCCTAGGCTGATTTTAGCTGGGGTTTTTTTCAGCAGGGTATATTAAACTTATTAATAATTTTCTGAGCCTAAACACTAACTTCTCCTACACCTTTAAAGTTACAACCACCAAACTCAGGTTGCTATATCTTTTCTAACTGATCCAACTTATGATTTTCATTAAATTGATGACCAAAACTACAGAAGTCCCATTGACTTTCATTGAGGGGATCAAAACTTTTGCACAATAAGACTGATAGTATTTAAGCTGTCTATCACTAGCAATGCTTAATGACTCACCTAGGACAACATGCTAGATCATGCTCGCAACATATCAAAACATGCAACATACAATGCTAATGATGCTAACAAGCTAATCATCTTAAAAACATGCTATCAACATGCTTACAACATGCAAACCATGCTAAAAATCGCTAACAACATTTTAAACATGCTAGAAACATGTTAGAAGCATGCTGACAACATGTTAACCAAGCTAAAACTTGCTAGCAACATGCTAATCATGTTAAAAAAATGCTATAACATGTTAACCATGCCTCCAATATGCAAGCACATGCTAACATGCGTATCATCATAAAAAAAATGCTACTAATCAATCATGCTGTCAGTCATGCTAGCAACATGTTACTCATACTAGAAACCTGGGAAAAAAAAAAAAAAACAGCTAAAACCAGCCTACGCTGGTTGGCTGGTTTTAGCTGGTCATCCAGGCTGGTCTTAGCTGGTCATAGCTGGTCAGCAGGCTGATTTTAGATGGGTTTTGGCCATTTCCAGGCTAGTCTTAGCTGGCCAGGCTGGGAGACCAACTAAAACCAGCTACTTCCAGCTTAGGCTTTCAACAGGGAAGGTACATATTTGTGCCTAGAATCCTTGCTTAAAAAACCCCAGCAAAAACCAGCCTAAGATGGCTGGCTGGTCTTAGCTGGTTTAAGCTGGAAGTGGCTGGTTTTAGCTGGTCTCCCTGGCTGGCTAGGCTGGTCAAGCTGGTTTTAGCTGGTCATTCCAGCTGGTCTCCCAGCCTGACCAGCTAAGGAAGTGGCCAAAACCCCTGCTGACCTGCTAAAACCAGGCTGGATGACCAGCTAAAACAAGCCAACCAACTTAGGCTGGTTTTAGCTGTTTTTTCAGCAGGGTTAGTACCTTTTGAAATAAAACAACCCTAGTTACAGCTTTTGTACATTGTTTTGCACTTAATTCTTTGTTATAACATTTTTTAAACTATTCGTTTAAGTGCCACATAGACATTGTCATTACTTGAGATTCCTGTCAAATACTAAAAAACTAAAAACATGCTACTAATGTGCTAGCAACATTCTAACAATGCTAAAACATGCTAGTAACATGTTATTCATACTTGTCATAAGCCACCAACATGTTAACAACACATTAATCACGTTTTCGAAAATTCTATTAACACGCTAATATCGCTAGAAACATAATAGCAACATGTTAATCATGTTAGGAACTTGCTAGCAACATGCTAATCATGCTAGAAACATGCTAACAACATGCTAGAAACATTTCAGAAAAGGCTTTTTCAAGCCAACTTCAAAGTTTGTTCGTAAACTTTACTCATCTAGTTGCTTATTAGCATGCATATTAGCATATTGGCTGTTTGTTAGTAATTATAAACCACATATTCTGCATGACCATGTTCTACAGCCTTAAACCTACCCAATGCCTAAAATTAATAACTACCTTACTAACTATTAATAAGCAGTAATTAGGATTTTATTGAGGTAAAAGTTGTAGTTAGTAATAGAGAGAAAAGGACCTTAGAATAAAGCGTGACGCCAACAATTGATAATCTAAGTGAAATTTGAGATTTCTGTCCCACCATTAGAAGTCCACTGATTTATTTATTTATTTTAATATATTTTTTTATATATACATTTATTTTTTTGCATGCTTCCAGCAAGTAGGGTTGAGCTTCTTTTTACTATATTTGATGTGCTCTGTGTACTTGCGAGTTAATGAGTCAATAAAAGTAGTGTGTACTTTAAATGAAAGGACAGAAATCTCAGCGATTTTAAAATGTCTTGGTTTGTGTTTAAAAGGTAACGGGAAGTCGTGTGGATTTGGAAAGACAGAAAGGTGAGAAAGTGATGGCAGAATTTTTATGTTTAGGTGAACTAACTCTTTAAATTTTAGTGACTTCAGAAGACTTAAAATATATAGCGTATCTTTTATGTGGACCACTTTTACGATGTTTTTTTGGCCTCATTGTTGTATAGAAAGAAAAACATGATGGTGAGTAAATAATATCCAAATTTCGGGAACTATTCCCTTAATCTGCGTCAGAACAACCTACGCAAATACAATGATTCCTGTGTTTTTTATGGCCAACAGAAAATCCAAACCAGATATCCCATCATAAATGAAGCATATCACAAACGTACAGACCATAACCATAATGATCATCTGTCATCCTCCGGCACGGTGATTCTCATGCGCGAGTTGTACATGCGCAGTGTCTTTATGGTGTGGTAATACACTAAAAGCTCCAAGGGCACGGCATCCCTGTGCAGATGTGCTCTTTCTTCCTCATTACCCATCAGTGCTCCAGCGGAGCCCTGATTCGGCCGGCCACAGCAGGCATGATATCACCCATCCTCCGCAAGCGTGTGTGTATGTGTGTGTCTTATCCATGTTTGTCCCTGGAACCCTTCCAAAAGTGGCTTTGCCACCCTGCTAGCCAAATAAGCAGAAGAAAGTGCAGTGTTTTTCTGCCTGGACAAACCCGACCTTTGCTTTTTCTTGTGCAAGCGAGCAAGCAGGTGACCGCTGCCCAAGTCGATCACCTCCTCCGGGTTCGCCCGTGTTTACCTTCCTCTGCGCTGTTGTTCTCTTGCCTCTGGACTTTAGCATCCTGTTTCCCTGCCAAAGCCCGGGCACTTCCTGGGTCCCTTCTCCCGGAATCAAAAAGCAGCTAAAGAGGTTAATGCACTCAAGTAAGGATGAACAACCAGCTGTTAACATTCTCATATTTAATACCTAACTCATCCAGAAGACATCAGCCACAGAGATGGAAGAGAGAGAGTCTGGAGCTTATGGTGCTCACATCTGCTTTGTACATTTGGGTTGGGAAGAGTATCTTAAACACTTGAGAATGACAATACCCTGAGATGAGCTGGACTTAAGCAGAGATAAAAGCAGATAATGGAGGGTCAGTGTAGGATGATGGGTCAAGAGAGCATAACTGTTCTTTTTTTTATTTTGTTTCAGTTGATGCCGCTTCTTTCATATAATAACAAAAAACAGCTCAGCAAAAACAAAACCGGCCCTTAAAATGTCATCAAGTCTATAATCAAACTAAAGTTGCCATGGCAGATCTCACGTCCTGTGTTTGTCCGAATGATCTCCGTCGGTACGTAAGCGATGCATCAGTCCGGGTCAGATCTCCGAGCTGAGACGGAGATGGAATAGGGCTGTTTTTCTAGTAAAGCAGAGGTGGAAAACAACTCTTGGATGCAGCTGTGTGCCACTGCGCCACCTGCCCTTGACCCCCCCCAAACCTGAATGGAAAAAAGGAGATTCTTTTTCCAACTTTCATGTGATTCCAAACAGGAAATTTTAGGAAGGAGGTGAGAGAGGTGGAAAAATAGTTGGCATGTAATTAGGTTTTATTAATTTCTTTTTTCCAGGTGGAGATTTATGGCTTGATGGTGTTAGAGTCAGATAAAAATACCTGCTTTCTTGGCCATGGCTCTTTGTGCACATTTAATCATGCAGAAACCCAATGATTTTTATTTATAAAAAGGGACAATGAATACATTTAATCATATATATTTTTAAAATGCTGACTAAAGTCCTTGAATGGCTGTATAGGATAAAAAAACAAGTGCTTATTATTGAAAGAATAGCTGTAAAGATCCTCTCACATGCTTGTCATGATTTAGGGGGTGAATAGACATGACAGCTGAGACTGGAAGGAGAAAAAAAGCTCACACACGCAGATGCAGCCAGCACCATGCCTTTAGCCCATGACCGTCAGCTGTTTAGCAAATCTGTGATCCTGAGGGGAGTCCTGTCCATTATACATGCCGCACTAAAAGGGGACACTTGGCCATTTTTTCATCAAGACATCCAGGTTATTGTACTATATTATGTTTCAAAATCTGGTAAGATCTATTTGAGCTCCAATTCTCCGAATGTGAAAGCTTATCTCAAAGGTATGAAGCTTAATTACGCCACCTCATTTGAGTCATTCTCTGGCAGCATCGCATGTATCATTCATGGTGAAAGAAATCCCACAGTGCATTGCGATACATTAAGACAAGAGAAACGTTGATTATTAAAAAGCTTATATTTCATCTCATACTTAAATGTAGCACTGGGCGGTTTGACCAAAAATCTGTATCACATTTTGTTTTTTAGGATTCTGTTGGTTTCATGGTTCATCATGGTTTTTTCCTTGACTAGGCCTTAAAATTAATCAGAATGCATGAAACAGTTGCAGAACCACTGCATTTTAATCACGATACAAACAAGCACGCTACATGTAGAATGAGCAGTTTTTGATGTAAATTATCATTAATTTAATAGTGTGACTTATTATGGTACATAAAATATATCTACACTAAACAAAAACAGCAGACAGACTAAATGATACGCAAATTCACTCTCTGACAGCAGGTGGCGCTTATGGAACAACAATTGATGCAACGTTTTCCTTGGCTAGAGCTGTAAACAAAGCAGCGCGACGCTTATCAACAGTACTCTAATATGCATTAGGCAGATATGGAGGTAAGATGAAAAGAAAATATAATCTAAACTTTCCTGAAGACAATCAGGTCCCCTTTATAATTCAGTATTTAGGGTTTTCTCTCAATATTTTGTGCATGGTGAATAGTGAGCTTGCTCTGTATGGTACAGTATGTTCTTCTATTTGCGTTCGTCTTCAGCTTGTTAATGGCGGTTTACAGTTTTTTTTTATTATTTGCCCAGATAGAGAATTAATAGTGTGTTAATAGTTCTAAAAGTTCTCTAACCATTAGTGAGAGGTATATGCAGTTAATAAGAATCTCCTTTCCGTTGTATGCTGGTATGCCGGTATTTTTTTTTTTTATTCATACGTGTCCTTTAAAACCGGTTTGAACAGATATATCGCCCAGCACTAAAAGTTTTACAAAAACAGTTACAGAAAATGTTATAGTAAAGATTTAAGTGCAAAAAGGTACAAAAGCTGTGACTGGGGTTGTACTATTTCAGAAGGTGCCTCCAAAACTGAAAAAACGTACGAATCACTGCAGTTTCCGGTCGAAATTAACACTAGAGGCAGTAAAACTCTGACAACTTCTATTCCTTTTCACACAGAGTATGATTTACACACAGAGTTTTGATTAATAAAGCCTACTTTGCACACAATTACATACAGAATATTATATGATGGCTTCAAAACAATTTTAACATCTTGCGAGATTTGCAAACTGATACTTTTGAATGTTGTCACCACATATACAGCTTCAAATGCGTGAGTTTTCTAATTCAGTAGGTTTGCTCGCTAACTCACGCAACACTATCAGTTACGTTTAGTTATGTAGAGGCACATATTCCACAATGCAACACAAACCAGTTCAAGTTGATAGAAATGGAAGACGAGCACTATTCGTGATACTAATGCACTTTTCTTAACAGCTACAATGAAGATGCATGATAAACAAAAGAAACTAGAAGATAATAGTATGTTAGCAACATTTTAATGAGTGACCGCAGAGCATCATACAGTCTTTAGTCTAATAAAGTCCTTGCTAGTGTTCCAATATGTATTCTACTGATTCACTGCATAGTGAACTAGGGAGTGGACTGAGACATTTTTTTGGGCCAGAGCTCATATTACTCTCTGTGCGGTTCTTAAGAAAAGGCCTGCTTGATCCATTGCGGTGGCCTTTGAATGTGTATACTCAGATGTTTTTAGGTACTTCAGAGGAGTCTTTGTTTGAACAAGGCTTGCAACCTAATAACTCTTATTGTGTAAAGGCAGATGCAGACGCTCACACACCCACACACACAAGGAGCGTTTGCCATTATGCACAATACACGGTCAGTTGAGAAGACGAAAAGAGCCGTATGACTCTGAATCATTCAGCAGTGTTTAGTGATATTTATAGCCCGTTTAGGGGTGTTTCCTCAGTTCAAACACTTTAAAAATACACTTATTATTTGCAAGGGTACAAATGGGAATACATTTTACAGTCATGTCAAAAGTCACTTGTACAAAACAATTGTTAGTACCGTAAAGCAAGGAGTTTCCAAACTTCTTCTTCTCTTTTTTTTTTTAGAGTCAAGTAAACCTCTATGACCTTAAATATTTCTTTTTTACTTATTTTTAACTTAAAACTTTTGCATGTTCAATTATTGCATTTTAATTTTACACTTTTTTATATAGTATAATTTTTTTAAACTTATTTTTGTATACTATAGGGTTAGGGTTAGGAATAAGGTTTGGTCTAGGGTTAATTGCATTTAGTTAGACATAATTGTGACCACAAAACCAGTCTTAAATAGCACGGGTATATTTGTAGCAGTAGCCAACAATACATTGTATGGGTCAAACTTGTCTTTTCTTTATGCCAAAAATCACTAGGATATTCAATAAAGATCATGTTCCATGAAGATACTTGGTAAATTTCCTACCATAAATATATCAAATCTTATTTTTTTTATTAGAAACATTAAGAACTTCACTTTACAGGGGATTTTCTCAATATTTTTATTTTTTTGCCTCTTCAGATTCCAGATTTTCAAATAGTTGTATCTCAGGCAAATAATGTCATATCTTAACAAACCATACATGAATGGAAAGCTTATTTATTCAGCTTTTCAGCTTTCAGATGATGTGTGAATCTCAATTTTAAAAACATTGACCCTTATGACACAATTTGTGTGACCCTTATGTCACAATTTAGTACAGTATGTGCATGTAATGTGTGGCAAGGACACTGTGAAATAAAGTGTCATCCATAATTACTATCTTTGTTTATTTTTACATTTTAGATAACTTAATACAGCATTAGCACTTCTACCACAATCTCAGCTTTGTGTAGAAGAACGCTGTTTAGGAAACTCTAACAGTGTTGTTATTTTTTTTATTTTTTTTGTTTTTGTGAAAAACAACCTTTGACCTTAAAAAATTTTATATTTCCATTTATACTGAGTTTTAAATAATTTTTTTAATTAAAATTCTACCAACCTCTTTTTACTGTTTACAGTTATTATATTTTAATTACTAAATGTTGTTTTGTTTTTTGTTGGACTGTTGTTTTTACACTGTATTTGTGAGGATACAAATGGGAATACTTTTGTCAGAATAGTCAAGTTTCTGAACTTTTTTGTGAAGTAAAATCATTTGACCTTAAAAATATACTTTTTCCATTTATAATACGTTCACAGTTGTTATACTTTAATTACTAAATATTTTATTTTTTATTTTTTTCATTTTACATAAATATGCGTACTTACTTTAATATAATGCATCATTAGCACTTCTAGCACATTCTCAACTTCTTGTAGACGAACCCCCATTTGGGAAACCCTAGTAATGTTGTTGTTTTTACACTTTCTCTCTTTTTTTTTACTTTTTAAGTGGTCTCCCGTCTTTTATGCAAATCACTCTGATGTGGTTTAGGAATTGGAGGACCATAGAGGTCATTTCATTGGCTGACCTTTTCTACAGGGAATAAAACAACACTGAAAACAAGGCGTGTGCCAGGGGAGCGAGGTGAGGAGGTGGGCTTCGCGATCTCAGAGGTGTGATAGAAACTTTGGCAGCAAACCGAGCCAGGTGGACACTGCAAGGCCCCCAAGTCACCTAACAATTTTGTCACTCTTACACAGCTCAACACGCCCGCGGTATTAACCCAGCGCCGTATGCGCCGGTGTCAGACAATAACAGCCTTCTGATCATGAAATTATGTGAGGGGATTGAAAAAAAAAAATGGATTGTACAACTAGTTCTAGTTCTCCACCCCTGTAATTGAAATCTACCTCTCGGCAAACAAAGAGAGGGCATTAGCAGTGTCCTCCCAGTGTTTAGAGGAGCCACTCAATATGTGCTGTTGGCAGAAGAATAGAATCGTTATATCACAACCTTCCGTATTCTTGGCCGTCAAACAAAAAGAGCCATGTGATTTTCTGAAGACATCCTCATGTGACTGTGAAAAAAGAGGACACTGTGCCGGACAATGACGGACACCGGCATCGCTTCCATTCTTTTTTCTCTGCCTCGTTCTGCCTCTCGCTTATGCCTCGTTCTGTCGTCTTTTTTCCTCTTCTGCGCGCCGAACAAAGGCGAGAGGCTTGGTTGAGACGATCTGTGCACAAAGCAGGAAACTTTGTGGTTCAGAAGCATGTCATATCACAAAAGGCAGGGATCAGGAGGATGTGTTGCTAGGCGCCGTGATTGTGTCAGCACTGCTGGCCAGAACATTTCCTTACAGGTGAACTTTTAAATGGAGACTGACAGATATATGCTTCCTGCTATTTTACAGAACGGCGGAGCCCGAAGCAGCCCCCAAGATCCTTTGCATCACTCCTCGAGCCAATCATCTCTGTTTGAGGTACGTGACATAGCAACTGCCCTCCTGTAAAATCCGGGCCCATGGGATTGCTCTGTTTCTCTGTGTTTGGGCAGCTTGGCACGGTTCAAACAGGGTTCAGGAAAGTGCACGCTCGTGAGGGTACGCGAGATTTACAGGAACCCCTTCATGTGCTCGGTTTGTGTCGGAGAGTCAACCTCGCAAACGAAGAGTTGTAGCTTTTTTCATCACGGGCGTCCAGTGTCATTACAAACACGCTTCCATTGTGACCCGTAAAGTTGAAAGGGCATCGCCAAATATGGTTAATGACGTATATTCCTGTGTCTGTCAGCACGCGCCGCTCTGCCAAAGTTTAATTTGACCCCTTTTGAAAACAACTAATTTCCTGTGGAATTCACGTTAACTCTAGAATTAGTCCAGATGATCTTTGCAAAAGGTGGACGAGGTGTGGAGGAGATATATATTTATGTCTTTGACGTATATCGCTGGAATCTGTTGCTTTTTAATTACCACCTTGGCACTTGAGATAGAAATATAAAATTGGAGTTGTTTTTCCATGTTTAAATGTGTGTGTGTGTGTGTGTGT